>JAOWBJ010108004.1:0-19651 GCA_028566335.1 Monarda citriodora | reverse complement strand
TTATCACGAACGAGACAATTGATTTCAAGTTCTAAAGATGCCAACTCTAGAACTCTACCAAGAACACCGATAAAAACACATGAACTTGCATGCGTGAGACAAAATTATCAAAACATGATTCCAAGATTGTCTACTGATAGTAGTGCTAATGAAAGACTTAAATACTACTAGGGCTAATTCCAATCCTACCATAATTCATAAACAAACAAGGCCCATTTACAATTGGGCTACTAATTAAAATAAATACCAAATGCTGGGCTAAATTAAGTAAAACAAAATTTGAGCCCAAATTAAACATAAATCAATCTAATACAAAAACTAGCTTAATTTTCGAACTACTATCATCCAAAAATATCCCTTTGCTGGACTTCATCACCTCGTCTCATCAAAAACCCATCTCTCCCTCCCCAATAGTGGACTAGAAATCCGCCACCGTAAGGTCAGTCGGAGGAACCCTGATGGCTGCGGGGGATTCCGGCAAGTCCCCAGTAACACTACCCTCGCCCTTACCCCCAAGGTCTGGAAAAGAAGAAGACATCACTTACTTGTTTAGAAGGATGGCATGCCGGAAGGATTAAGAGAGTGATGAAAAATTCGCCAGAAAATGGTCGGAGATTGGCATGAATGCTTGAGAGGATTCACAGAGTCTGGAAGTCATGAAGATGGAAAGTGAATGGAAATATACGGAAGATTCAATCCAAATAAACATGGTATGAACACGAAAAACCCTAGTAATTGCCGAACTGAAACTGTAGCAAAACAATTCCGATTAAACTCAACTTTAAGCACAAGATATCTTTTGCAGTCACGAACGATATATCCAAAATTCAAAGAAAACGCATGAAGGAAACAAGATTTGGCACGGGATGAATTTTCGTGGCTGATTCAAGGATTATGAACGTGGGTGATGGATGAATGATTATGGACAAAATTATGAACGTGAATGATGGATGAGATGTGAAGATTATGGTATGGAAGAACAAGAAAAACGAAAATAGGTTACCCGAAACGAACCCCGGATCTACTTGAATCTGAAACGCGAGTATGGAGTAATCTTCGTGGCTCGACTAACCCGGATACTACAAGATATCACGAAAGAGTCAATTGAATTCAAGTTTGAAGTTGCCAACAACAAACTCTACCAAGAGCACGAATTTTAAGAGTGAGACAAGTGAATAGCCGTAGCTTTTTGATTCAAACAAGTCTGTCTCAATACTAGAACGAAAATTACTTAAATAGAGACTAACTAGGGTTTCGAAATTACAAGTCCATGGGCTTGGGCTTGGTAATTTCGAACTAGGCTTAAATAATGAGTATGGTCCAAATTGAATAATAATAAAACATAAATAAAAGCCCAAAGTCTGAAATAAATAATAATGGGTTGAATCTTCAATCTTCATGATCTTCATCTCTTCAAGTGTAATTCTCCAAGGTTGAATTGTCATCTTCAATAGTTAATAAATTAACCATCTCCGAACTGCTGCTTGACAACTCGTTTTCTTCAAACTCGAACTTTCTTCGAATCTCTACTTGCATATATGCTTGAAGTTTCTTGGCTCTCGATCTTGTGACTGGTCCCTTCAACTGCAACTCCGGATTCAAGTCCTTGGTGCTCATCCTCGTCTCATCAACACCTCACATACCCCCATTTTTAAATAAAAAAATTAATAAATTTTACTTAATTACCCCATAGCCCCCAAAACATGAAAATTTGTACAGCCCCACAAACGTAAATCTTGTAGCCCCCAATTTGGGTAGAATTAACCCTCTCACAATCAATAGTCGTCGCCGACAATGCCACTGAAGTTTGATCCTCTCAGATCGTCGACGTCTACGTTTGCGTCACCAGCAGAGAGGCCGGCGCTGCTAGCTCTCTCACCCCGAAGATCGGGCCCCTCGGAGACAACTTTAGTAGAGTTGCAAGAGGAAAATGTTCCTTGGTACCTATTACTGCTGCTAGTAAACCAAACTTTTCTTGAGAACATCTTCTTATGGTTGTAACGATGGAAAACTGCTACAAATAAATGGTATACTTTAGGTTTGTTTGCTAGATTTTGCATTGCTTCTAACTTTTTAATATGAAAATTAGGAAATCATGAACCTATTACCCTCTGGGAGTGTTGTTGCTAATGTATTTGACTATAAAATGGATTTGGGTGGTGGAATATTCGTAAAAGGCATCTCAACAGCGATATAAATTGGATTCCTGACTCTGTTAGAATCCTTTGACTATTGTAAATTTGGACAGTATTTTAAATGCCCAAACTGGCCAATATGGGTAGTTGGAAGCAAATCTCACTATACAGTCTTGTTTGCTCTCAACACCAAAGCCCAAGAGGAGAACGAGCTCGAAAATAGAGAAACTCAAATTCGGAAAGCTTTTGATTCTTGTGATCAAAGTGGAGGCAGTGGCTTCATAATTGTCGAAGTGGTCCATTAAATTCTCAAGGACTTGAGGATTAACCTCGCAAGAGAGAAGGTTGAGCAGGTTTGCAGTACATATATCATTGTGTGGAATGAATTCTGGCAAGCTCTACTTGATTTGGACAAGAGTAAAGGTAGAGTGAAGGAGCCGAGTGAAGCGTTGGGGAAGAAGGTTTTTCATCTCTACCATTTTAATGGGATAGCAAAATCTATCGCCAACGGTAACCATGGAAATGAAATTCCCACTCAAAGACCTAGATTAACAAATGTGAGAGTAAGTGTTCACCTAGGTGGACTGTTGAGGAATTCACAGATAGAAATGAAGCAGAGTCAAGACAACCCCTCGAAATGCACCTTTGGTTGATTGCATTAGGACATGGTGGCCTCGTGTTATATGCAACTGGGATGGAGATGCACCAAGTATTGTTTGATTTCTTGTTCGATTTCGTTCATTTTACAGAACGACTCTGTTGATTTGGGATTGGAGTGCATGAGCATGAGAAAGACGAATGGTTTCTTATTCATAATTTTTCTCAGATGTCCAAAGTACTTTGGTATTAACAGTGAAATTGCCGACTTGATCTTATTCGAAACCATCTTTAGTATTGGAGAAAGAAGATATATTTTTTTCGACTTAATGTTTTATTTTCTCTTGCCATATATTACCTCCATCTCATATAACTAACACCATTTGAGAGAAGCACAAATATTAGGAAATTGAAGCTGAACCCGCAGAAGTGTACATTCATGGTACGAGCTGGAAAGTTCCTGGGCCGTTGGATATCACAAAAGGGTTTAGAGGCTAACCCCTCCAAGGTTCAGGTCGTTCAGGACGTGAAGGTACCAAAAACTATTCATGATGTGCATAAGTTCACAGGGTGTCTTGCTGCTTTGAGCCGCTTCCTTTCAAAAGCGGTAGAAAAGCAATTCCCTTTCTTCAAAATTTTGAAGAAAGCACCAAACTTTGAATGGGTATAGGAACATCGAAAGGCCTTTGACGATCTCAAAAGTTACCTCGCCAAACTTCCTACTCTATCCGTTCCAAAAGAAGGAGAAGCTCTTTCCTTATACCTTGGAGCTTCGAATGAGTCCATCAGTGTGGCATTAATACGAGAAGACAGAAGTCGCCAACTTCCGGTTTAGTTCATCAGTCGAGCACTCAAAGGACTTGAACTGAGGTATCAACCATTAGAGAAGATCGCTAAGGTTATACTTTTATGCACATCCAATCCAAATCATCACCGAGCTACCACTCTGGCAAGTACTCACAAAGCCTGAAGCCTCCGGCCGAATCGCGAAGTGGGCTATAGAGCTCGGAGAGCACACTATATCTTTTCATCCCCGAAAAGCCATAAAAGGGCAAGTCTTAGTTGAACTTTTAGCCAAGGCCAAATTCAAAGAGGATCAAAACGCTATCGAATTGACCCCAAAGAGAGTAGAAGGCTAGCTTCCAAAGGAAACACCTGTGAACTGTTGGCAGGTGCATGTAGAGGAAGCTTCGAGGAAGACAGGAAGCGAAGCAGGGATCCTGCTAATCAGCCCGACGGATATGAGGTCCTATTCACTTTGATTCGCTTTCCCAACTACTAACAATGATATGGAATATGAAACCCTCCTCCACGGCTTTCGCCTAGCCAAAAGCCTCAATATTCAGGCCATAAAAGTTTACAGCAATTCCTAAGTTGTTGAAAACCACATAATAGGCGCAAGTGAAGCCCTTGGAGAAAGGATGAAGAAGTACCTCGAGAAAGTCAAAAGCTCAAAGCAGGCCTTGTCGCATTTCGAGCTAATCAAAGTTCCAACGGGGCAGAACATCGAGCTGACTCTCTAAGCAAGCTCGCTTCTTCCCCATCTACTTCGCCGGTCGAAGATGTCCAAAATAAAAGCATTGACGAAGTCAAAGTCAATGAAATCATAGACGAGCCAAACTGGATAACTCCGATCCGAAACTACTTGGAGAAAGAGGAGTTGCAAGACAACAAGCTCGAAGCTCGGAAACTACTCACCAAATCTTTGTGGTACACACTGGAGCAAAGTAATTTATATAAAAAAATCTTACCTTTAACCTCTCCTAAGATATGTAGAACCATATGTAGAACCCAATGAAGCGAACTATGTTCTGCGATAAGTCCACGAAGGATCCTGCAGCAGCCACATCCGACCCCGAGCTCTAGCAAGAAAAGTCATGCGAAGCAGATACTATTGGCCAACAATAGCACGAGACGCAACTGATGTCGTCAAAAGATGCCCGAAGTGCCAAATCCATGCGAATGTGCAAAGACTACCACAAATTGAGCTCGCAGCATGCAAAGTCCATGGCCATTTATGCAAAAGGGGATTGACATAGTAGGACCTTTTGATAAGGCCCCAGGACAACTTCAATTCATAATCGTCGCAATCGACTACTTCACAAAAAGGGTGGAAGCCGAACCATTGGCCAAGATCACTGGCAAAAATGCCCTCAATTTTATTTGGAAGAATGTCGGCTGCCGATTTGGAATTCCTCATATTCTTGTCTCGGATAATGGGACGCAGTTCAAAGATAAAGTGTTCAATGAATGGTGTCAAGAACTTCAAATTCAACAAAAGTTCACTTCGGTAGCACATCCCCAAGCCAACGGACAGACCGAAGTCACCAACAGAACTATAGTGAATGGATAAAAAGCTCGACTGGGACGAACTAAAGGAAAGTGGGTGGAAAACTTACCAATTTTTTTGTGGTCATACAGAACAACACCAAGAACATCGAATGGAGAATCTCCATACAGTTTGGTTTATTAAATCGAGGCGGTAATACCAGTCGAGATCAGAATCTCGAGCTCTCGAGTAATATACTTTTCCGAGGAGGCTAATGACGAAAACCTCCGAACTGACTTGGACCTTTTGGAAGAAGAGAGAGATCTTGCCTTCAAAAAGGAAGCTCGATACAAATAGCAAGTTGCTTGTTATTACAATCGACGAGTGAAACATCAACAGTTCCAAGTCGGAGACCTCGTAACGAAGTCAGTAAAGCTGAGAAGCTCGGCAAATTTGAAGCCACGTGGGAAGGACCATATCGAATTGAAGAAAATCTAGGAAAAGGCTCATATAAGCTCGCTCACTTATCTGGTGAGCTCTTACCTCGTACTTGGCATATTTCCAATTTGAAGAAATTTTATGTATTAGTGGGCGACCTTAGGATAGGCATTTAGTCCGTCATTCTTTAGGAATTCATGTAAACATTTCTCTTTTTCGATTGTTTTTCCAAAATTAATTATTATTAATAAAGTTCATTTCATTCATTCATGAGTCATGCCTTGCTTATACATAAAATTCACCCATAAAGTCTCTAATGCTGGCCACCTTACGAGATCACTTAAATCTTTCGGACTAAAAAGTACCCAATACAAGGGTACTAAGTTCCAAAAAGAGACATTTTACTTCGAAAAAGCAATGACTTTTGTCATCGCGAAAAAGAAGTACAACACTTCGAAAAGCAATGACTCTTGTCATTGCTAAAAAGAAGTATAAACACTTCGAAAAAGCAATGACTTTCGTCATCGCGAAAAAGAAGTACAACACTTCAAAAAGTAACGACTCTTGTTATCGCAAAAAAGAAGTATAAACAATTCAAAAAAGTAATGACTTTTGTCATCGTGAAAAAGAAGTACAACACTTCAAAAAATCAATGACTCTTGTCATCATGAAAAAGAAGTATAAACACTTCGAAAAATCAATAACTCTTGTCATCGCAAAAATAAGTATAAACACTTCGAAAAACAATGACTTTTGTCATCGCGAAAAAGAAGTACATCAGTTCGAACGAGCAAAGACTTTGTCGATGCTCAAAAGAAACTGGTTCAAAGTGAAGTCATATAACTTTGTTATTATTGAAGAAAGTTATTACACAGTAAAAGGATATTCTACGCTATGTCTAAGGCATCAGGTCGGAGGATGTCCACGATTTTTACTGAAGCTCAACCACCTGCTCGCGAAGTCTTCGCCAGAATCAAAGTTCGCGTTCAGGATGGCATCCAAATTGAAGCTTGGGACTCGACCTCGTCCACGACCTCAACTTCCCGACCTACCTTCTCTACGACCTACAACACTGGCTGGATGAGCTGGAGCCCATTGAACAGTTCGGGTCGGAGAACGGACAACAAGTGACTGTGAAGGACCAAAATCTTCCCCAACGAGCCGGGCTAACATGGGATATCTATCTAAGATGCTCCTGTAGAATTGGACAATCCGCCTCAAGTCACTCTGCGGCTCATCGAACCTCCCCGGATCATGCCCAGCTCGACGTCCGTAAGCAATGCACTCATTCACCCATCTCCTCACTTCGGAAATCGGAGTACCACCATTCCGGCGCACAAATATTTCGTATGTAGCATGCTCTTAAGACATCATTGTTGCATCATTCTTAGATATTTTTAGCCTCTCCTGCATACTCACATATCGAGCTTTCAGCCCGTCATACTTGACCTGCACCGAAGTGGACTTGAGCTCGGCTTCTTCTACAACTCGCTATACTGCTCCTTTTAATGCGCCACCTCAGCCTCCACTCCGGCTGACGAACTCGGCCCAGCCACAGTCATGGCACTTGCCTGATAATATTTATCCTTCTAGATCGCCAGCTCGGTCTCAGCAGTCTCAAGAAGGTCGACTAACTCGTTTATACGGTTGACGAGGTGTGACGCATCATACATTTCGGGTGACTGACACAAGTAAACAAAGAACATAGCGAACTCAAATGTGGTGCAAATAATTTTTTTATTGCATTTCAAAATGCAGTACCCTAGTGGTACCGTAGTTACATCGCAGACTACAAAAGAAAAAGAAAATTACAAAGGAGAGAGATCAACCAACCATGCCATTCATGTCGTTGGTGGCGACCTCTTGCTCCTTGGCAGGTTCCCCTTCCTTGCATACTGCAGCGAAGTGGACATCGACTGAAGGATCTCGGTCGACATAGGCAGCCCGGACAACCTCGGCAGTCAGACGAACTGATGCGGACTCCAGCTCCTTAAGCAATGGAAAGTCTTACAGACCTTTCCATACCTCCATTGCCAGAGCCCAATCGTTGAGCTCATCAGACTGTTTCACATACCCGTACATGGAAACATCCAAGTCCGTGTAGTCTTTCTTTGCGGACTCCAGGGCGTCCACAGCCAGGGCTTCACCGAGCACACTGCCGACCTTGGACGCCAATACGCCAAACCTCTTGGAGAGAAACAACCTCTCCGCAAAGGCACGAAGCATAGGCCCTTGAGATGCCACGACCTCAACCGTGAAGTCGGCATGCGCAGCTTTGAGGCGGCGGAGCTCGCCCTCCAGCATCTTCTCTTCGACCATGGCCAAGGCCTCCCCATTCCGGGCTGCAGAAGCCCGGGCCTTAGCTACCTCCACCTTTTCGCGAAGGTGGTCGTTCTCCTCCTCAAATTTGAGGGCAACCTTGGCAGTTGTCTCCCTCTCCAGCAATCTAGCAGTATGCGCCATCATCTTATGCGCCTAAGCCATCATCTGCTTGGCCCATTGCAAATCACATAATAGTCAAAAAAGTCAGACATACGAGATAAATTGACGAACATCAAGACTCTTTATATGAAAGGAGGTAGAGGTTACCTCGACACAGGACAAAGGCTAACTCGGTTGGCTGGTCCACGGTCAGATCGACCTCTTTCCTAATGTGAAAAGGGATGGCCACGTCCTGTTTAAACACTCTCTTCATTCTTTTGAGGGGGTTCTCAGGAGGCGACTTCCCCTCAGTTCGAGGAGAGTTCAGCTCGTCAACTGTCCTCTCCGCGGAGGCACCCGACGCTGCCTTCTCAGCATCAGCCGGCTTCTTCTTTTTGGTCATAGCTTTGAGACCCACTGCAATTCACAACAAGTATCGTCAGCTTGATACAATACATGTAACAAAACCGAACAGAAAACAACATAGGGAAGAACCATACCCTTCACCGTCTTCTTCTCGATAGATGGATCACGAGGGCTATGTCCCACTCCGGCAGCCTAGACCAACCTCACCTTCAGCTCGTAGTATTTATTTGAAATTTTTATTTTTCCTAAGGTGTCAGTTCGCCATGCAAGCTCCTGCACACCTACTTAGGCAGCTCGAATGAAAAAGTATTTCGAGTGTCAATCTTGAACCTTATTCGGCAAAGAAGCCCCAATGGATGAGTTCGCCAGGTAAACCAGCTCGCCGATATCATAAAAAAAGTTGAATCCCAAACGATCGATCTCGTTTGGGATTTATTTATATCTTTTTATGATACATCATCTCCTCATCCCTACCTCTCTTTTAGAGGGGATGTGATAGTACACGGCCTAACAGTTAGGCCCAAGCAAGAGGCCCAACGTAGTTGGGCCCTAAGATGAGCTCGTTCTAATGCAGTTCGGCCCAAACACAAAGCACGTTCGAACTACAACTCGTCTCAGTCCAGCTCGACTCCAACACAAGAAGGACTTCTACTCCAACCTAATCTCGAAGACATGTTATAGAGAGATAAGGATTTGGATATGTATCATAAAAAGATATAGATAAATACCAAACTAGTCCAATTAGTAAGAGACTTTGTATTAGAGAATGACTCTACTTGTAAACTCATAAATAGAGGCTATGATAGAAGAGAGAGAGACACATTCTCTCGATCCCTCATAGTTAAAGTAATAAAGGGTTTTTCTCTCTCCCGTGGACGTAGATCTGTTCTAAACGGATCGAACCACGTAAATCTCTCGTGCCCTTTTGTTTTCATCTTTTCTTTCTTTGCTATAACAAAAGTCCAACAAAAGCACGATCAATCAGTATCCCAATTTCTTTCCAGTTTCTCTCGCCCAATGAACTAATTTTTCTTTACTATTAAAGACATGTAGAATAAATTTTAACATTTTGTATATTGATATGTGTCGGTCTACTTTTTATTATTTTGTTAACTAAAACTTACTTTATTAGTAGAAAAAGCACAAGTATAATTTAACGACTCTACTAGATTGCCAGAATCAACACACACTGAACAAATATATATCATGAACATTTCAGAACATTTGAAAAGTACGATTTGCAAAGTCCTGGCTTATTAAAAACATCATGAACACAATCATAAACTTCGTAACAGAATCATGATAATGAATAAAAATCATGATCGTATCTATCATAACACAATCATGTTCGGATGATAACGAATATATATTATAGTTTGATAAAAATCATGAACCACCATCATGGTAATTAATCTTTTTTTTTTCAAAAACGCCCCGAAGGGCGAGGGGTTAAGCAGACCCCAACACGTAGATATCAACCAAACAATGAATAGTCTCGTACATAGGCCGAGCCCAAAAGTAACTCGATCAGAACAGAACAAGGAAAGCACACACTCAATTGAACCCACAACATGGGCCGTGTCAACTTATCTAACCCACGAAAAATATTCACGACATTATCCCTACCAGAATGCACCTCTGGCACATTCAACCGGTACCAGGGAATCAGACCAACCCACAGTTCGGGTTGTGTCAGGAAAAACAGGGCACAGATAAAACCCAGAGTGAGAGAGGTGGTGCAATGAGCAGCTCAACCCCATGTCTATACCCGGGAAAACACGGAAAACAAGACGACATACACAAATCTCAACTACCCTGCCAAGGTTGAAAGTACCTAAGGCACACTCAACCGGTACCAAGGCAACTGGCCAAACCTACAGATCGGGTCGTGTCAGAACGAACAAAGCACAATTAAGATCTAGTGTAGAGAGAGGTGACGTCGTGAGTAACTCAACCCCCTATCTGTACTCAAAAAACAAAGGATAAAACTGTACAAATAAGATCCAAAGTGGCGAGACGGAGTGCAGTGAGCAGCTCAGCCCCCTATCTGTACCGGGAAGCATGAACCAAACAAACAAGTCAACCGGCCCAAAAGTGACCGGACACAACATAGTACACCATAGGTGTACGAGACTAACCATCATCCGAAGAGAAGAGGATGAAAGGTGGCGCAATTGAAATTTAAAATTACAAATTCTTGAATGTCATGAACATACTCTGTTGCATCTTAGAAGCATGGGTCTGAAATTCGTTCTGAATGATAGTTTCACTCTTTCATATTTATTTGTAACGGGCTGTGAAAAAACAAACATATATAGTTGGAGGCTGTGGAAAAACTAATTGTACTCAAATTGGGGCTAAAAAGTTTTACACAAACTGGGGCCTAAATTGATTCTATCATAAGAGGTTGCGGGGGCTGTACGCGAATTGGGGGCTAAAAGATTTATGTGGAGGCTTACAAGTTTTCACATTTTGGGGGCTGTGTGGTAATTTTATAGAATTACTATTTATTTATTATTATTTTAAAAATGAGGAGCTGTGAGGATGAGGCTATGGATAGAATTACCATTTTTATTTTGTGCCAAGGTTTTATTAATAAAATACCACAAATGGATCCAATAATTTATTAATAAAAAAAGCACAAAAAAGAAAGAAAAAAAAAACAATTCACAAGAAGACAAATTTTCCCTCTCTCTTCTCTCTCCTCTGCAAAATACCATAAATGGATCCAATCATTTATTAATAGAAAAAGCACAAAAAGGAAAAAAAAACAATTCACAAGAAGATAAATTTTCCCTTCAAAAAGGACATTTTACTCTTTCACCTAAACTTTCATTATATTAGTATAGATTTAAATTTATAGATTTTGCGAAGAAACACGAGTTTTGTTCAGCGCTCATGTATACTATTATATAATAATTATTTACCCCTATAAATAGAAATGTTAATATTTCGTAATGTCCAAAATGTCCCCGCTTTTTACCAAAAGTGGAAAGTGATGCACAGTACAGACCCGGGTTCGATTCCTGACTGGTGCATTTATTGTATTTCATTTTTAATTCTACTTCTGGGCCTAGTCTCACTCTCAGCTATTATTTAAATTAACGTCTAATTTTTATTTTTAATTTTTGCTTAATAAATTCATTCATATTCTAACACAAATACATTTTATATTTAATTTTTGCCGACACAACGCGCGATCAACACGCTAGTAATTTCTAATCTTTCATTTAGAGGAAGTTTAATTCATCACTTCACTTTTGAAATAACAATAATTTCCCATTTTTATATTATTGATTAATATTCATTTGACAATTATGAACGTCAACTTTCTATAGCTAATTATAATTACAGGGTCACGTCAGGGTAACTTTGTATTTATTTATACAAGCGTGTTGCTTGCACGTTGCGTCGAAAAAAATTAAATATAAATTGTGTTTGTGTTGGAATGTAAATTGATCGATCTCAAAATTCAGAGAGGTTAAGATGGTAATTTAATACAGAATACGAACAAGGGGATTTAACGTGGTTCGATCTACTAGGATAGATCTACGTCCACGGAGGAAAAGATTGTGTTTGTTTTTATTGCTGAATATGCGTAAATAAGAGTACAAGAGAAGGTGATCCTTTCTCTCAAGCATCTAGCTATTTATATAAACTAGTAATATCCATGGGCTTAGTGAGGCCCATATCTTTGTGTAATGTTAACCCACGATGCCATATATGGCGTCTGCTGAGATTGTGGATAACGATTTTGACCCAGCGGCAGTTACGGAGTAACGGCCACTACTTTCCAAATTAGTGGGAGGGAATAATGGCGCTAATCTAGGGATTGGTTGTCGCTGGCTGCTTACGTGCACGTTACCCCGGCTATACCGAGGTACACGTTATGGACCGAGCTGATCGAGCAATGGCGGGATGGTCTCGGCTTTACTAGGACGGACCGAGCTAAAGTGCGTTGCCGAGCTAACAGGTAGCTGAGGTGGCCAAACCGCTCACAGGTCCTGTTACTTCTGGGCTCAAGATAGGTTAGGCCTGGTAACTGGGCCAAGGGTGTTGGGTCATACTCTATCAGAGCCCCCTCCCCCCCTAAAAGCGAGGCAAGGATGAGGTCGGTCCATTTTTGGCGAGGTGGTAGCAAGCGAGGTTGTGAGTGGAGCTATGACCACCGAGCTGAAGTAAAGTGGTAGCGGGGAACGGGCTGGAGTGACGATGGAGCAGGAAACGAGCTGGAGTAAAAGTGACGTGGCGCGCGTGCGACACGTGGGATAAGCGCGTGAAACCTAATCATTGCGACTTTTGGGTTTCCCGCACTTTATCGAGAAGGCGAAAGGACGACTCTTTTACAAAACAAGTCTCATCTTCATTTTCCATCTTCACAGCACCCAAATTCCACGATTTCTCTTTATTATTTGTGCCATTTTCCGGCGAATTTTTCTACATCCTCTTGATCCTTCCGGCGTGCGACAGTTTTAAAGAAGTAAGTATATCTTCTCCTACGTTAAACCTTGGGGGTAAGGGTAAGGGTAAGGGTGTAGTAACCGGCGATATGTCGGAATCTCCCGTCGCCGGTATGTATCATCCGGCTGACCTCACGGTGGGGGATTTCCAATCTACCATCGAGGAAGACGAGATGGGCTATCTGGTTCGTCGTTTCCATCTCCCTGAGGACTGCGAAATGCAGGTTCCTGGGCCCGACGATATGGCTGATCACCCGCCTGAGGGTTTCTGCACCGTTTACGAGGCCTGCCTGGAGTCGGGCCTCCGTCTTCCTTTAAACCCTATTTTTGTTGGGCTTCTTGAGAAGTTCAAACTGCCCTTAGGTCACTTAACCCCAAACTCTTTCAAGCATCTTACCGCCCTAGCCTTAGAAGTATTCAATCTAGGGGAGACCTTTACTTTGGAAGTGGTAATAAGGTGTCTGCAGTTCAAAAGGTCCCAGTCTTAATCAGGGCCTCGATGTCGGCAGCCAAATCTCTGCATTCTTCGGCATCATGACCATGATCCTCTTGGAATGCGCAGTACTTCTCCTGACTATGTCGTTTAGACGACTTAGTCATGGGCTTCGGCTTTTCGAACATGTCACAGTGAAGTTCAAAAATTTCTGCCCTGAGTTTTATCAGCGGAGTAAATGACGGTTGGGACATCTGCTGATCTGGCCGAGGTCCTAGCCTGGATTGTAGGGGCCCCCGCTGGAGTCTGTCAAAGGCACTCCGGTGACCTTGCCCTTGATCACCATGGTCATCATTCTTCCGCTTCTCTCCTTGGGTACTGTCCAATGTCCTTTTTCGCATGTCAGCCTCATCGGCGCGGGCGAACTGGTCCACAATACACCACATTTCTTGAGTGGTGTGCGGGTTGGTCTTGACGATCTCCTTGTATAGCGCCCCCGGGAGGATGCCGTTCTGGAAAGCTAAGATAAGGAGCAGGTCGTTGATGTCGTCAACTTTCAGGCACTCCTGGTTGAACCTCATCATGAAGTCGCTTATTTTTTCATCGCGACCTTGCCGGACCGACAGGAGTTGGGCCGAAGTGGCTTGTGCCTCAGCCTTTTGGAAAAAGGGGCGGTGGAAAGCCGCTATCAGGTCATTGTATGATCTGATACTGCCATGGGGCAGGCTATCAAACCATCTTTGCGCGTTCCCCACCAGTAGCTCGGGGAAAATTTTGCACATGTGAACCTCGTTTAGTCGTTGTTCATCATGTTGTACTGGTATCTCCCCAAGAAATCGTGGGGGTCCGCCAGTCCATCGTAGGATAACACCGGAACCTTGTAGTTATTGGGCAGCGGTGTTTGGACGATGTCGTCGGAGAAAGGGGTGCGGAGGGCAACGTAGACTTCAAACCCTCCCTGCTGGTTGTGGAGTTGCTGAGGTGGTCCGGGAGGAGGGGGTGGAGGTGGATTGTTGTAAGGTGCCCCACTTCGGTGGTTGTCAGAAGGGGAGGAGTGGAGGTGGATTATTGCGGGGAGCTTCACACCGGTGACTATCGTGCCGAGAGGGCGTAGGCTCCTGATTTCTTGGCCGAGATGTGGCCTCACTTTCCCTCTCCTGTCTCCGGGCCTGTCCTTGACCTTGATGGAGAAAGTCCATGAAATCGGCCTGTCTTTCCTGGAGGAATTGGCGAACAACCTCATCAAGGTCCGACTGAGCTGCTTCATGCTCGAACCTTCGATTCCGAGAAGGCTCCGGATCCCTGTTCCCCAACCTCCTGGTGTAGCCTTGATCGATGAGGGTTTCTACTCCTCCGAAAATAAGACCACAGACAGGTTCATTGCCCAGCCGGCGACCGGGTCCTGCATCTCTCCTTCCATTGTTTCCGGCACGGTTGTTCGCACGAGTAATTGTCATTGTAACAAAATCTGGAGTTTTTTGGAGATCACGAATATGTAGTTCACACAGATGGCACCAGTGATCAATCCCAAAATTCAAAGAGGTTAAGATGGTAATTTAATACAGAATACAAACAAGGGGATTTAACGTGGTTCGATCTACTAGGGTAGATCTACGTCCACGGGGGAAAAGAGTATGTTTGCTTTTATTGCTGAATATGCGTACATGAGTGTACAAGAGAATGTGATCCTTTCTCTCAAGGATCTAGCTATTCATATAAACAAGTAATATCCATGGGCTTAGTGAGGCCCATGTCTTTGTGTAATGCCAACCCACGATGCCATACATAGCGTCTGCTGAGATTGTGGATAACGGTTTTGACCCAGCGGCAGTTACAGAGTAACGACCACTATTTTCCAAAGTAGTGGGAGAGAATAGCGGCGCCAATCTAGGGATTGGTTGTCACTGGCTGTTGACGTGCACGTTACCTCGGCTATATCGAGGTACACGTTATGGGCCGAGCTGATCGAGCAATGGCGGGATGGTCTTGGCTTTACTAGGACGGACCAAGCTAAAGTGCGTTGTTGAGCTAACAAGTAGCTGAGGTGGCCAAACCGCTCACTGGTCCTATTACTTCTAGGCTCAAGATAGGTTGGGCTTGGTAACTGGGCCGAAGGTGTTGCGCCATACTCTATCATAAATGAATTAATTCAGCAAATTAAAAATAAAAATTAGATGTTAATTTAAATAATAGTTATTGGGTTTGAGAGTGACAGTAAGCCCAGAAGTAGAATTAAAAAATAAATAAATAAATGCATTAGTCAGGAATCGAACCCGGGTCTGTATTATGCAGCACTTTCTATTTTTGGTAAAAAAAAGTGGGGGTATTTTGGACATTTCACATATGTGTAACTTTGAATTTATAGGGGGTGAATAATTATTACTATATAGTAGTATAGATTAACATGATGTTCGCGTGTTGCGACGGATAAAATCGCCATCAAATTAGTATAGTTAATGTCAACAATAAAAGTGATCAATCAATACTATGATGGATAATGATTAAGGGCACGTTTGGTAGGCACTATAAGTCTTGATTAGATAGCTAATGTAGGCTCATCATATTGTTTGGTAGGCGAGATTGATATCATGATAGCCCGAAAAATAATCTTGGTGGCCCGAAAAGTAATCTTGGTGGCCCGGAAAATTCATTGTAGCCTTTTGTAAATATAATCCAACATCTCCCCTTGGATAATTGTATCATGTTTGAATAGTAAATAATGTGGGTCCATCATGATTATTTTTACCTTATCATAGATTATTCAATCTATCCTACCAAACATGCCCTAATGGTATTTATGGATTAGTATTTATGATATTTATGGATAAAAAATTAAACTGACATTGTGAAAGATAAACGTATTAATTATGTTTGTATTGGAATGTGAAGATATTTATTAAGTAAATTAAAAATTAATTAAGCATATTAGTTATATTAGCATGTGAATGATAATTTAGTAATTTCGTATATAATTATTGTATAATACTTTCTATTTTAATGAATATTTTTTTTTAATAAAAGAGTAGATTATATATTATGTAATGCGCATTACAACCAGGGTTCGATTCCCGGGGTGCATTTATTCTTTTTCTTTTTTTAATTTAATTCTGGACTTACTTTTACTCTCAGGCCCAATAGCTATTATTTAAATTAACATCTAAGTATTATTTTTAATATGCTTAATAAATTGATTCGACAATTTATATTTAATTCTTCCGACGCAACGCGTAGACACCACGCTAGTATGTAGTAATAATTCTAGCACTCTCTAAAATAGAAGTGTAAATATTTTTTTAATGTCTAAAATGCCCTTACTTTTCCTAAAAATAGATACGCGCAACACAGACTCGGGTTCGATTCCTGATTGATGCATTTATTTTATTTTTTAATTCTATTTTTGAGCATACTCTCACTTTCAAGCCCAATAGTTATTCTTAATTTGCTTAATAAATTCATTCACATTTCAAAACAAACACAATTTATATTTAATTCTTTTCGGCGCGACGCGCGAGCTAACACGCTAATGAAATCATAAGATGATGTGAAAATGGTAGTGTTTACCTATATTTCTTAACAAAAATCAAATAATACCCACACACTTAAAAAACACAAATTACAATTTTCGGACCCTTTTGCCCCTAATTGAATATTGAATTCCCCAATTAGTCCCAAAATTTTGAATCAAAAGAGGGAATCAATTCATTTTATTTTTCATTTCATCTCTCCCCAAATCCTCTCTTCCGCAGACGCCTCTTCCCACTGCTCCCATGGCAGATCTGCCGCCATATCTGCGCACCGCCGCCTTGCACACCACCTCGCCTCCTCCACCCTATCCGCACACCGCCGCACAACACCTCTTGCTTGAAGCAGATCTGCTCATCCCCCGTCGCCCTGCTCCTCCGAAGACGCCGCTGCCGCTCCTCCAGCTCCTCCGCCGCACACCTTGTTTTCAATTTTTAATGGTTTTGTAATTGTTTTCATTATTTGTTTTTTATGCGAATTTTTAATGCGCATTTTTAATTTTTTTTTTTATGCGCATTACCGCTGTGCTCTTCAAACTAGCACTTCTGTTTGAGGATATCTATATATATGTAGAGCTGGCAAAATAAACCCGGCCCGATGGGCCGGCCCGGGGTACCCGAAACCAAGGCTGGTTTGGGCATCGAAAATAAAGGCCCGAAAAAATTTCGGGCCCAAAAGCCCGCCCATAAGGCCCGCCGGGCCGACCGGGCTTGGGCCCAAAAAGCCCGGTGGGTTCGGGCCAAAAAAGCCCGCCCGAAATTTTGATAAAATTAATATATTTTTTAAATGTTAGTACTCTTTATTATGAATTTTAATATGTTTATTGTTCAATTTTATTTTTATATTGAAGGCTGTTTTTAAATTTTTATCAAACTTTGACCTTTCTAGCAAGTGACAAGTAAGTTCGAACATATTTTTTTTATTTATTCGTTCATATCACTAGCGGTAGCGGGTGTTGTTGATGACATGTCTTGTGTTTGTTGATTTTTCTAGCAATATATTTGTTATAGTGTTGATGAAATTAAAAATTAATGATCACAAATACACTTTAATAATTTATTGAAAACGGGTCGGGCCGGCCCACCCGCCCAACTTTTAGCCCGGGGCTAGGTTGGGTTTCAATTATACAGGCCCGAATAATTTTTGGGCCGACCCGGCCCGGCCCGATATTACAAAAAAGCCCGATGGGCTTGGACTGGGTCGGCCCGGCCCGCTGTTTTGCCAGCTCTACTCCTATGATATAATTAAGAATTTATCAATCATATTTTAATTTTACAAACTATATGCGGAGTATTAAATATTAAAAATAATTTTGAACCCAGTGAACCTTAATCAGGAATTGTATAATTAAATTAAAAATAATATATTTACAACGATAAAATTGTACAATGGATGAGTACATGTGGAAATGCAGGAATAGAAAGAAAAGAAGGTGAGAATTGCATGCATTAGTGTTAAACTAGCAAGTTCCCGCGCGTTGCGATAGAAAGAATTTAATATAAATTATGTTTGTGTTGGAATGTAAAGGAAAACAAATTAAAAATAAAAATTAATGTTAGTTTAACTAATAGTTATTGGGCCTGAGAGTGAGAGTGGACCCAGAAATAGAATTGAAAAGAAAAAGAATAAATGCACCCGCTGGGAATCGAACCCGGTCTGTACTGCGCATCACTTTTCATTTTTAGTTAAATCGGAGGTATTTTAAACATTACGAAATGTTAACATTTCTATTTATAGAGAGGTAGATAATTATTATATAGTAATATAGATATAGATAAACGGAAGATGCAGAAGATTAGACAGCGACGACATGAGCTTTTTTTTTCACAATAATAATAATACTACCTCCATCTCATTCAAATGGACTTGTTTTCCTTTTTTGTCCATCTCATTCAAATGGACTCATTTCCTAAAGTGGAAAGAAATTTGTGGCCACTATCAATTCTCTTTCCTTATAATTAATTACAATCATATATTCTAACTTTATTCCTAATACATTGGTTTATGTGCAAATAAGAAATCATACCATTTGAATGAGATGGAGGTAGTAGTATTATGTAGTACGCGGTATATGGGTGGCATGGTTCATTACATCCGCAGCTTCCTTCTCCACTGACAAAATTAGGGCTTTCAAAATTCATTCCGTATTCGTATTGGTTCAGCGAGATGTCGGATCCCCAGCTCTCACCCGACACGGTTCCCCAGTCTGAGGCCGCCCCCACCGACCCGCTGTTGGACAGCGGGTCCTACATCGACCCGGGCCGGAATACCTCGGCCGCCGGCGCTGAGTTACCCCAGCAGCCGCCCCCCGAGAACGTGGAGTTCGCGCCGGGAGTGGTGATTGCGGCGGAGCCCATCTCGATGTACGTCCCAGTTGAGGACTCGGAGGAGGCGACGCCGCAGCGGGCTGTGCGGCGGAGGGATCCCGATGAGATGTCGAAGCGGCCGACCTGGCTGCCGGAAGGCTGGAGAATTGACTTGAAAGTGCGCTCTTCTGGTGCCACAGCTGGACTCATTGATCGAGTAGGTTTTTGTTTCGAACTCATCTGTTGTTCTGTTTTTTGGTCACCGTGTATGTGTTGGCGTTTATTGTGTTTGATTGAGTGGGAGGAAGAGTTATTTTACCTGTGTGTTTTGCCTAATTTCGATATTTCGTTTGGGGAAGCTTGCCAATTTATACTATTGCTGGATTTATTGACTTTTAGGAGGTTTATAATTGGACGTACTGCATATTTCTTGATGTTAAGAAGCAGTCTTTGTTATGTAGTGAGTATGTTTTAGGGTTTTTTAAGGGGTCTCGACTTGAAGAGCAATGAGTTTGGCATATACAATGTGGGCAACATTAGATGTAGAATGTAGGCCTGTAGACAGGTGAAGTCGAGTTGAGTTTAAGGTTGAAACTTGACATTGCAATATAGATTAAGCTCAATTTGTTGAAGTTCATGGTTTTTTAATTTGACGTGATACTTTTCCCTATCTAATTGTGGCCAGTTATCCGACAGAAAAATAA
>JAOWBJ010108003.1:0-20000 GCA_028566335.1 Monarda citriodora | reverse complement strand
AAAAACTAGACTTTGTCTTGCACAAAGACTTAAGCCATAGTGAATAGGGGAAGCTGCTCACTTTGATAGCCCTACCTTAGTGTATGCACTCAAGCAGAGTAGACGGCACGCGTCACCAAGCCCGAGGTTAAGGGTTCATCCGCGAATGGAGTTAGGCCCATTTCCTAGCCTAGTTTTAAGCAGAACAGCACCATCCTAGTCCAGAGCAGTAGTTCTCTTCTATAAAAGCAAAGAACACACCAAAGCTCCTCAGCCCTTGCATACTAAGAAACTTCTTATCCGTGCTTTCGTGGAAGTCTCACCTATCAAGGAAGTATGACTAAGATAGTTTATCCCTGCGGGAAGCATTAGCACCTCAGCTCAGTACGCACAGAAAGTCTATTTCTATTTCGCTCTACTGGCTTTCTTATACCTATACCATAGAACCCTCACTCTTCTTTTTGTTGTTATCCGTTTGAACATCCCCGGATCCAATCAGCAGTGGTAGAGAGTCCTCTTCCCCCAAGCGTCTGAAGTCACTTCCACCCTTTTAGCCATTTGCTTCCTTGTTAAGGTCAGATTCTATCATTTGGGAAATCTCGTATGAGAATAAATACAGTTTTTGGGCAAGACAAGAAAGAAACAACCACTGAGTTCGGAAACTGAAAGTGATCCGCTATCCTTACTCCCTTGCTATTTCCGCCGAGAAGTGACGTTATCATGCCGTCTTCGCCTATACCCGACCAACGAATCGTTCGTGACACGTACTCCCTGGCGACGTGAATATCTTTCAAATAATTGTAAGGTACCGGCCCTTACGTGGCTTACCACGAATGAACTTCTACACAACGACCGACAAACCAATGGCATATGCGGTATGCGGGTGTCAGGTCTAGGTCTAGATGGAGGTTCCAGTTCCGGTTATGGTTCGAGTGGAAAAGCCTAAGAGATAAAATGTGAGCTGCCCAAGTACTGTATATATTCTCATTACCTGTGGCTAGAAATGGATATGGATTAGTAGAATAAGGAAAAGAAAGGGGCCTAAATAGCGTAGGGAGACTAATCGGGTAGCGAATCCGGGAAATGAGGCAGTCTTAGCAATGAAAAGATATCCCGCTACTTAAATGAAAAGTAAGTTCGTCCTTTCCGCCCCCTAGCCGCTTAAGACGGGTTTTGATGTGCGAAATCTTGCATGGATTTTTTCTTTCTAAATCACTGTATGTAATGCGATTAAAGCTTTTCTTTTAGAGAATCTCGTAGCGATTGGTACTGTGGTGTGAGAAGAAATCCCGGTAGCTAAGTGGTTTAGCGGGCGACAAATTAAATGGTCGTTCTTGTGTGGGTTCGATTCCCCAACGAGATTTTTTTTTAACAAAAGAGGGGTCAGACTGTTTCTGACGTTCGAACAGGTTATTAATGGTCAGTTGGTATCTTTTTTTTTCGGTATGTAGCTCCGCGAACAAGGAGCTACAGAACCCCATCCCTATTCATCTACTAGAGAGTCACGGTACTAGGAACCAGCAGCTAAAGTCTAAATCCCTTGTTCTTCGATAGAAGTTGAGTGGGACATACCGTATGGATGGTGAAGTAGCCTTATTGAAGAGGTGACCTCATATTAGTATGCTCAGTAGTTCACTGCTTGAAACCGGAAACCAACATATTGAATGAATAATAAATTGACAGCAGAGGGAATCAATGATTCTTATTCGACCTACTTATAGCTAGACTAACTACTTGTTTCTCGGTTAGCAACTAAAACTACTTAGCTCGGTTGGCCATCAAACAAAAGAGTAGACTCCTCTAGTACGATTGGGCCTCATACCAATGAGTCCCTTCTCTGCTTTCAGTCAACGAGAGTTACGAATGGTTAATCTTAATCAAAACAAAAGGGAATACTTTCACTCCGGTCGGATCCCGTCAAAGAAACAACAAGAAATACTAACAAATCCCTAGACAGGAAAGATACAACTACTCTTGAGATGCTAGTTCCCCTCCTGTCTCACAAAGCTACAAGAAAGAAAGGAGAAGGCAACAAGAAAACGAAAATAGAGCCTTTGTAAGCCACGTTTGAAGACCTTATAAGCCAATCGGAGGTAAGAAAGAAAGATTTATTCCACGGTTGATCCCCGATTGAGGAACTACTCTTTACGAGGTGGAACATTCCTTAGACAGTACTGTTCTTGATCTTCCTTGGCTTTACGCGATCAGTCCTTCCAATCGGGAGGTAATCCCGCCTTCGGACCGCCCGTCGAAAGAGACAAACTAATGCAAAGGGAAGTTGAAGCCCAACATCCCGTGGTCGGGATGGATACCGGTCTGGCCCACACCTACATGGGCTTCAAATCGACTTCTGATCGTAACTTTTTAAACCCGGTTCCTCACGCTGCCCATGAGTACGTCCGGGGTACAGGTTCACTTTACCTGCTCAATCTCCTAAAGGCGGGGACGGGGGCTGGTTTCCCTGCGTAGGAGGTATCTTAGAACGGTCAGTCGGGTGACTGATCTTGAGTTCAACTCCTTCCCCTTCTTCCTCTTCTCTTAGGACAGAGGGGCTAAGCAAGAAATGCTTCACCCTAGGGTGATTCTTACCTCTTTGCCACCTTTCCTTTGTTCGATTGCTTGGACCGGTGGTAACTGCAGCTCCCCCGGAAGGGAACAATGGGATATGTTGCTAAAAAGAAAGTGCGAGCCAAACGTAAGTCAACAAACCGAGTGATCGAATCCTAAAGATGAGAGAACGATAAGTGCAACACATTTTCTAAATTCTTTCACTCTATTCATAAATAAATCATCATATAGAACATGTTTTCCTTCTCTTACGATGGCATACACCAAGTGATGGAATTGCAGGTGATGTTCCATCTCTATTCTATATAGGATCGGAAAGAAAATCTGTATTTACTTGCTTCTCTTGTTCTTCCTCTAGGAATGCTGTCCTTCTCTCTTCTCTATGAACTCTATAGATTGATTGATCCACAAAGAGATTGTACCTACTTCAGTAGAAGTTTATCCTGAACCCTATGGCACTTCGTTGCTTGCTCCAGTGAGCTACCTATTTTCTTTTATGAAAGGGATATTCTTCTCCTTTTTCAGTGTGTGTACACGCTTGAAAGCGGAAAAGATGAACTCAGACTAATAAATTCTCTTCTGTCTCGTGCGCGCAATTTTCCTTCCATATTACCAGGTGCAACCTAGACCACAGGAGCGCCGATTGATTTCCACTCTGCAATTGATTTCCACACCATTAATGTGAAACTCTCCGATTCCATCTGCGATTTCAGTATTTGGAATTGAAAAATCGCCGCCGGCTACCGCGCAATCGTCTCGTCGTCGGATTTCTACTACCTGGTTCAGATTCTCCACCGTCTTCCACCAGATCTAGATGCAGTTGTTGGGGAGGAAGGAGGAAGAGAGAGAGAGAGAATGAGCGAGAGAAAGGTGAGGGAAGAATGAAATGAAACCCTAGTCCCGCTAATACCTAAATATTCAAAATTCAAATTTTGTGTTGAGGGGTATTTTGGTCCGAAAATACAAATGTTGGCTATTATTTGTGTTTTTTAACTTAGTGGGCATAATTTGATTTTCCTTAACTTAGATGGGTAAATGCTAGTATATTCTCAAAAATATATACGTCAAACTCGACACACTAGAGAGAGTATATATTAAGAGAATCAATAATGGTTCCTCGTTTGGATAGTTCGAACCTTCGCCTTTTTAATGGAAGGGGACATAAATTACTAATTGAGTTGTGTTTTATAGTCATCCTTACGCGTAGTTTGTCACTCTTTCATTTTATTTTATTTCATTTCATTTTCATATACATCATATAATAGACATTTTTTTATAGTAAATAACTTTAATACTACTTTTATCTCATTATACATATCTCTATTTATTTTTTAGTCCGTCTCATTTAGTTGTCATCTTTCTATTTTTATCTCGAGCATCTCACTGTCTCTCCCTCCTCCACCATTGAATGGCCCCAAAAAAATAGTTCATCCTCCGATCTTTTGCCCAGCCCCTCCAAATCTTGGGGGGACGAAGTTGGCGCCTGATTTCTGTGACATTTAGGATGTGTTTGGTAGGGGGTGTATAGGGTGATAGTGGGTGTTTAGGTTTTTTGTTACCCTCATTATCCTGTGTTTGGTAGCAAATTGAACTTTACACCCCGGCCCGCAATCTTGGGTATGGCACGAACCAAATCTCATGATTTCTTCTGTATTGTTAACCCGAGAAATAGCTCGGTATCTTATACCCTTTGAAACAGTACCTTAGCGGAACATTTGACTTTCCAAATTTACCCCCCAATCCGAGCCTCACCTACCCTTCCCAAATCGTCTTCTCCCCCCAATTTCATCCGCCAACAAACCCACTGAAAGCATCTCCAGATGAACACCCTTCACTCTCCAACACCCAACACGCCGCTTGACCGGAGCAGGGGCCGGTCCTCCTCCTCCATCCGCGGCGGCGCGGTTGATGCCGTGGTCTACGCGGCGTGCCCTTCCCAGAAGCCTGCGCATCGTCTCCGCCGACAGAGGCCTCACCCCGCAGAAGCTGACGGCGGCGGTGAAGACAGCAATCGAACATGTATATATTGTTGACGGCGGTGAGGACGCCGTATGCGAAGTAATTGTCGCGTTTCCTCCGCGGAGACCTGGGGAAATTGCTAGGGCTTTCGGCGGGGAGGAATTGAGAGAGGGAAAGGGAGAGTGGGTCGGAGAGAAACGTCGGAGGGGATGACCGGAGTTGCAGGTCGTACCAATAATTTCGCCGCCGGAGGAGGGGATGGTTTTTTCATCCAATTTTTTGGGAAGACAGAAGCGGATTAACCAATTGCCCTTACCTGGAAAGTATATAATTTTTTTTAGATTTTATCATCTTCTACCAAACATGGGCTAAGGGGGTCACCCCAATTTTTACACCATGCTTAACACCCCCAATCTTGAGATCATTTTTTCATCCCTAGATTAATTTTAAAACCCTTGTTTCCCTACCAAACACACCCTTAATGTATGAAAAATCTAGTAACAAGATTTAAAAAAACTGAAAAATGGCAACTCATCAAATTTAAATGTACAATTATTATATAACATTTAATGTATAATTTCTATAAATAAAATATTGAAAAGAATTAAAAAACTGAAAAATGACAATTCATCAAATTTAAATGCACAATTATTCTATAACATTTAATGTATAATTTCTAGATACGGAATATTGAAAAAGAATTTTAAAAAACTGAAAAATGACAATTCATCAAATTTAAATGCACAATTATTACATAACATGTAATGTATATGTCCTAGAAATTGAATATTAAAAAAGAATTAAAAACCCGATAAATGACAATTCATCAAATTTAAATGCACAATTATTATATAACATTTAATGTATAATTTCTAGAAATGAAATATTGAAAAAGAATTTTAAAAAATTGAAAAAAAAACTTTCGAAAAATAGCACGAGTTTGCTATTAGATTAAAAGAGTATTTCTATTCCTAACCCCCCAAAACTAATATTAATGTACAATATTAACCCCCAACTGAATTACACAAGTGTATAGCCCTACTTACACAAGTAATTACGCAATCAACAGCAGAACAAGAAAATCACAACTCAAATTTTGATAAGGAAACCAAAATTCATCCTAACTCATCATCTTTAAACCCATTTGGGATCGCAAAGCACGAGAGAACCACCATCGAAGCAAATGAAGCAAACACCTTCCTCCTCATCCTCAACTTTGACCCTAGAGGCGAATATTTATAAATGTATAAAAATGTGAGCTTATTACCAAGTGGACTAAGTGGCTGTACAAGAGAGATAGTGTGGACTCTCGCGAGCACACACACGCACGCCCCCGCCGTCCGGACGGCTAGGCTCGGGTTCAAATCTTGTGGCCGTGGACTTGGATCTTGGCAATTGGTCCTTTGGGTGGCCCATTTTGTGTTGAGGCCCAGCGATCGCTGGCCACAACATTCTGTCCATTGCGTGTGCCAGGCAGGCCCGACAACTGTTAGGAACGGGAAACTGTCGAGACTGTTGAAGTCTGCACCTCTTCACCTCGCCACCACCTTCACCATTTTTAGTGGAGGTTAATGCCATAATGGCATTGAAAATACCTCATTGCGAGATTTAGATGGTTTTGGGAACTTGTTTTTACATACTTTAGTGAGATCTTTGTGATAAACGTTTGAGAGCTCAAATCATCTTGTTGCATAGACTTTTTCCTTGTCATTCTTAAGCTCAATTTCTCAACTCTTAGTATGTCGGTAATTACCGACGGACCGGTAAAAAATCCGTTGGTAATATACCGGCAGATTTTTACCTGTCGGTAATTTACCGGCTTACCGACGGAAAAAAAATCCGTCGGTAGTTACCGAAGGAAAATATCAAATTCCGTCGGTAATCCGGTGTATTTTGTCCCACAACGGAAATTTATTGAACAACTTGCTTGTATATAATTAACTTTTCTTCTTTACCAATTGAATTAAATAAAAATATAGAAAAATAACTATAAATATTAAAATAAAAATAATAAATAATAAAAAAATATATTTTTTAAAATAAATTAATACATCCGGCTGAATTACCGACGAACCTAGATTCCGTCGGTAATTTGATCTCCGACGGAGGAATTACCGATGGAAAAAGTTCGTCGGTGATTCGGTTACGGAATCGAGAGGAATACCGACAGAATATTTCGTCGGTAATCCCGTATTTTTTTTGTAGTGGTTACTATTATTATTTTTTTAATTAGTTTTCAATTTTGAAAAAAATATTACCACTATTATTATTTTTTAATAATAGGTAACAAGTGAATTCTCATATATTGTTACAACATTTATCTTCCCATTTTTTGTGTTGTTCAAATTATTATATTTTTTGTATCAAGTGAATTCTTATAAATTGTTTGGACATATGTTATATCTTAGGTTGTTAGAGTCTTGATTATTTTTAGACTTATTTAATTATTTGAGTTTTTATTTAAATATATTTTTATTATATTTATGACTTTATCGGTTTTCAATACGGTCCAACCAATCCGACCAGTAACCCGGTAAGAAGACCGATTCGACTTTCGGTCCGATCCTTAAAATATTGATTCAAACATACGAATGTTCTCGTTATTTCTGGAAAATAAACAATCATTATTGGTTTTTTTTTTTTTTTAAAAGAATAAATATTCTTTAACCAAATCTACAAAATTCATTAAAATATCGATGATAGATTCCGGTTTTGAGAATTTGAGAGAACGTGCAAGAATGTAAAAGAGAACACAAGAATTACGTGGTTCGATCCTTGGGTTTGGATCTACGTCCACGGGAGGAGAAGAAAAGTGTGTATAGTATTTTGAGAGCGTATCTTTCAACCTATGCTACCCCTATTTATAGGTATAGAGTTTTACATATTCAAGGAGTCTAATCCTATCATAACACTAAATTGGATCAGCCTCGTCCACCGGGTTCGGGGTTATCCCTTGAAGTTTGTTGTCATCTCCCGGATTTGGTGGGATCTCTTAGATTTGTTGTAATCTTCTGAGTAATCCTATCCCTGCTTGGAGCTTTGTATGGACTGAGCCCTTGAGAGTGGGCCGGAGAACCTGGGCCGAGGCTCTAGGCCTTGAGATTTGGCCGAGGCTGGGGCTGCTGGGCCGAGCCTTTGTTCGGGCCAAAGACCATGGGCCGAGGCTCATAGGCCATGAGGTTGGGCCGGGGCATAGGTTATTGGGCCATACCCTATCAGAGCCCCCCCCCCCCCAGGGGTTGGATGCGAGGATAGTGTTGGAATAATTACCCCCTCCTTGCAAGGACGATGTGAAATGAATAATTACCCCCTCCTTACGAGGACGAGGTAAAATGAAAGAAATAATTACCCCCTTACGAGGACGAGGTAAAATGCAAGGAATAATTACCCCCTCCTTACGAGGACGAGGCAAAATGAAAGGAATAATTACCCCCTCCTTAGGACGAGGTAAAATGCGAGAAATAAGTACCCCCTCCTTACGAGGATGAGGTAAAGTGAAAGAAATAATTACCCTCTCCTTACGAGGACGAGGTAAAATAAAAGGAATGATTACCCACTCCTTACGAGGACGAGGTAATATAAAAGGAATAATTACCCCTCCTTACGAGGACGAGGTAAAATGAAAGAAATAATTGCCCCCTCCTTACGAGGACGAGGTAAAATGGAAGAAATAATTATACATGCGTAACTTTTATGGAGATACATATGCTGGGGTACGTGTCCTCGTCCTCGTAAGGACGAGGTCACTTAGGTACCGAGGCGAGGATATGGACGGTCGCCGAGGCTGTGTGCAGGCCGAATCAGGGACATTAAATGCGGCGTTTCACTTCCCAAAAAGCTGTAAAAAGTGAAAAAGCATAAAAAGGTGAATGGTTTTTTTCGTTGGTGTATATAACACGCCATTTTGTCGACTTGAAGAACTTTCACTTCCTTCTTCATTATTGTTTCACTTGAATACTATCTCTGCAAATTTTCACCGCCATTCACGACCACTTTTCCGGGAAAAATCACAAGTAAGTATGGCTGCTTCTTCTTCTTCAACCACTTTTTCGGATTTTGAACGGGTTCCAGGTTTTGTAGTGGGTGGGAAGTCTTCTGTGGCCTTTAGCATGTGTTTTCCAGAGTTTTCCATTTCTGGTTTAGTAGTAGAAACACCGTCTATGTTGTCGAAGATGATAGTCCGGTCTCTGGCAAAGGACTTCCTTTTTCATTTGCGGTTAGTTGTTTTGATCCCGCGTGAGGGGGATAGGGCCTGTCCTCCCACCGGGTTTTTTTACTTTGTACGAAGACCATCTTCGCTCCGGTCTTCGCTTTCCTTTTTGTCCCGCACTTGTAGAACTTTTACATATTTTTGGTATACCCGTTGGGCAATTGACTCCGAACGTAATCCGTCAGTTGGTAGGGGTAGGAGTCGAGGCACATCGTGTTGGTGTGCGGATGTCACTAGGTGTTTTGCTTCGGCTGTACCAGCCAAAGACCAGCAAAGGCTGGTTTTATCTCTATCCTCGTACCGACTTCAAAGTCGTTATGAGGTCCAAAGTGCCGAACTGGCACAAAAAGTTGATTTTTGTAAAGTTGAGGGGGTGGGTGAGTACCCGTGGGTAGTGTCGTCGCTTCCCTCGTCCATGGTGGACGAGGACCTCGACACCCTCGTCGAGCCTCTTGTATAGAGGAAAATCTTCAAGGGTGAGTATGCCGAGGAGGACCTCGTCCGGGCTGGGTTGAGCCCGTTTAATCCTCTCCTGTCAAGGCCCCCACCTTCTGGTGAGGCTCTGCTCCTTCTGCTTCGTTCTTTGTCCTTATTGTGGTGTTAACATTTGTCTTCTACAGTGAGCAGGTTCGGCGAGAAGTGGTAGCCAGACTTGTGGGCCCGGTTAAGGCCCTTGAAGAGGACAACCTCCGACTAGCCAGCTGGGTAAAAGAGGCTGAGGTTACGGCCCGTGGGTACGTTGAGCGGGAGGCGGAGACCAAGAATGCTTGGTCCGCCGAGGTGGCCTGCTAGGAGGCCGAGGTGGCCCGTCGTTAAGCCTCCCTTAATAAGGTAAGGAGGAGAATAAAAAACTGCGGTCCGAGGTGGCGGCCGCATGCAATAAGGAGGCCGAGGCTGCGGCCTCGCAAGGGGAGCAACCGTAGGCCTTCTTGGAGAAGGTCCTCTTCTCTTCCTAGTTTGGGGAGGTGGCCGCAGATGCGGAAGACATCATCAACGCCTCAGCAGTGTCCAAGAAGTTGGAGGAGGTGGCCGCCGAATTCCCCACCTTGGACTTGGCCAAGTACGGCCACAAGACCTCTACTGCCGACGACATCACGCGGGAATACATGTTGTCCCGGGGGATCTCCAATCTCCCAGTGGTCAAGGCACTTGTGTCCTCGCCGACCTTCCTGATGGCCGAAGCGATCCGTCGCTGCGAGGTCGATCGTGACCTTGGCTTGGAGAAGGCCTTGGTGGAGGTCGACTACCGACAGGCCGTGGTTGTGCCGGCGTAGGCGGAGCAGGAGAAGGGTGCCACCGGAGCCGACAGAGCTCAGGTCAGCACCTAATTGTCCTTGTGTTTTATTTTTATTTTATTTTTATTTTTATTTTTAGGACTTGATGTACCTCGGCACCCTTAAGGTGCCGATACCTTTTGAGGCTTATGATGCCTTTTAATAATAAAAGAAACTTTTCTTCATTCTCAATTTCTTTTATTTTACAATAGAATGCGGCTTCGTATCTTGAATTTGATGAACTTCGGGTATTGCGGGACCTCTTCAATAAGAAGGAAGGCGAGGTACTGTATTGGCAAGGAATAGTTCAGCATACACGTGACGAAGCCGAAGTAAAATTCATTGAGCAGCAGACCCTGTATGACGAATTATATACTGGCTTCCTGGAGTTGAAGGAGAAGTTGAAGATCTTCAATGACGATGCGAAGGCTATCACCGAGGAGCATGCCGAGTACGAAGCGCTTATTCTAGAGCGAGGCGGACTCACAATCAGCGATGTGCGGGAGGAACTTACTGAACGAGCCAAAGAGTTGCCGAAGATCAGGGACGAGTTCGGCCTGGTTTCTCATGAGTTTGATAAACACATTCTGGTAGTAAGGGACTTGTCTCGTGTATACAAGTGCGTGATGGAACGTAAGCCTACGCTTTTCCAATTCCTGGAGAAGTATGTCCTTGTCGAAGCCCTTGAAGGACCGATCTCCCAACGTGTTGTCGGCTATTCCGACGACTTCAAACGTCAGTTAGCTGAGGAGCGTGAGCGAGCCTTTTCTCGGAGAGCTAGATCTATCCAGAAGCGAGGAGCCTCTAGTGCTCGTGGCCGAGGACAAGGCAGGGGACGAGGACAAACTACTGGCCTGGGCCAGGATCGTCCTGCAGAATACGGAATAAAGACTTTATTGGAGACTGGCTGAGCTTCAGCAAGCCTCGTGGCTCGGCTTAGGAGTAGTTTGAATCCGCATGATGTATTTTATTAACCGTAAACCCTTATATAATTTGTGACTGTTCTTTAAATATCAGAACTTTTATCACTTGAATGAGTTCGGTTAATTTTAGTGACATGTTCCTTAAACTTATGTTTTAATTGGAACTTAATGATATGTGTGGCAAAGTTGTTTCGCCGAACTTTGTGAAAAAGAATGTTCTCCTAACTTAGGTTCGTAGAACTTATTAGTTCCTGATTTACCAAGTTTTATCGGGAGGAGTGGTCTCCTTTTATGCGCATTTTAGTCGCCTCGGTCGGCATAATAGGTGCCGAACTTGTGAGGGTATAGCCTCGTTCACCATTTTAATATGATGAACTTAAGAGGGGTATGATGTACATTGTGTAAGTCGAAATGCAAGACGGCGACAACATGCACTTACGAAAAATAACCTTTATTAAAGAAAAATAGACGAACAAATGTATGGACATGACTCTTAAAAAGGAAAAACTAAAAATTCCCTTACACGTAGTACTTTTTAAGATGGGTAATGTGCCACGGTCTGGGGATTGTTTCGCCATCCATTCCGGTGAGGAGATACGATCCTTTGTCGAGGACTTCTTCTACTCCGGTAAGGTCCTCCCCAGGTAGCATCTAGTTTCCCTAGTTTCTCTGCCTTGCTGATCTCGTTATTCCGAAGAACAAGATCTCCCACTTGGAATTGCCGAAAATGAACCCTTTGATTGTAATACCGAGCTACTTGTTGCTTGTAGCAGGCTTCTTTGATGTGAGCGACCTCTATTTTTTCTTCAAGTAGATCTAGGATAGCTCTGAGTCCATCTTCACTGTCTTGGGTAGAAAAATTGGCAGTCTTAGAACTTGGCAGTCTTATCTCGACTGGGATGACAGCCTCGGTACCATATACGAGGCTATATGGTGTCTCGCCCGTAGATGTCCTGGGTGTTGTACGGTACGACCATAAAACTTGTGGGAGGTTCTCTATCAAGTTGCCTTTGGCTCAGTCCAAACGTGCCTTAAGTCCCCGGACAATATTTTGGTTCGTTACATCGGTCTGTCCATTAGCTTGGGGGTGTGCGACCGAGGTAAACCTTTGTTGGATATTGAGTCTGATACACTAGTCAACGAACACTTTATCCGTGAATTAGGTACCATTGTCTGAAACGAGGATGTGTGGACTCCAAATCTTCATACAATATGTTTCCACACAAAGTTTGAGCGTTCATGCTTGTAATCTTGGCGAGGGGTTCGGATTCCACCCACTTTGTAAAGTAGTCGATAGCTACTATAAGGAATTTTTGAGTTATCCGGGAGCTAAGTCGAACGGTCCTACAATGTCAATGCCCTACTGCACGAAGGGCCATGGACTTTGCATGCCTACAAGGTCAGTAGGAGGTAGCCTCGGTACTGTCCCGTGTGCCTGAAACTTCGGACATTTTTGAACGAGGTCCATCGAGTCCTGAATCATTGTGGGCCAGTAATACCCCATCGTAGTATCTTCTTGGAGAGAGCACATGCACTAATATGGCTTCCACAGATCCTTCATGAACCTCGCGGAGGACATAGTCTGCTTCCTGTGGTCCCACGCATCGGAGGAGAGGCTGTAGAATGATTTTCGGTATAAGATGCCATCCTGGAGTATGTACTTTAGCGACCTCGTCATGATCTTGCGAGCTTCTGTCTTCTCGTCAGGTAGTTATCCTTTTTCCAAGTACACTTGAATTGGAGTCATCCAATTTGGCTCGTCGGCGATCACGGCCACTTCAGCTTCGTCGATACTTTGGTGCAATACTTCTTCGACAGGAGAAGCACTTTGAGTGGACAACATCTTACTCAATGCTTCAGCTCGTGTATTCTCTCCTCTGGGTATGCGGAGTATCTCAAAATAAGTGAATGAATCCTTCAACTGTTGTGCCAGATACTTCTTTAGCCCTCGCGTCGGACCTCGTAGGTCCCTAACATATGGTTTACAATGATTTGGGAATCACTATAAACTTGTACTGCCGGTATCTTTAACTCCTTGGCTAGGCGAAGTCCGGCAATGAATGCCTTGTACTTAACTTCGTTGTTGGTAGTTGGGAAGGCAATACGAAGAGAATATGTAAGCTCCTTTCCTTTCGGATCAACAAGAAGTATCCCTGCACCACTTCTAGTTTTTCCCAAAGCTCCGTCAACGTGCATCTGCCAACATTCTTTGGGTGCGGCCTGTTTCTGTTCGGCAGCCGAAGATGAGGGTGTCGCTTCGGCTGGGGGTGACGCTTCGGTCTCCGAGGTAACAAAAAATTGGGTTTCTACTAAAAAGTCTGCTAGGGCTTGTCCTTTGATAGCCTTACGTGGACAAAATGAGATAGAGTGCTAGGCTAGCTCGATAGCCCACTTTGCAATTCTTCCTGAGGTTTCGGGCTTAGTAAGGACTTGCCGAAGTGGTAGGTCAGTCAAGACACTTATTTCATGTGCATGGAAATAAGGTCGGAGACATCGTGCGGCAGTGCCAGGGCTATCTTCTCCAACGGTTGATACATTGTCTCCAGGGACTTCAGGGCTCGGCTTATAAAATATACCGGGAGTTGTCGTCGTCCGTCTTCCCTTACTAACACAGCGCTTATGATCCTCATCCGATGCGGTAAGATACAAAGAGAGAGCCTCACCTTCCTTTGGGACAGAGAGAGTCGGGAGCTTGGAGAGGTACTGCTTAAGCTCTTCAAAAGTTGACTTGTGCTCGTCCCTCCAATCAAAGTTCGGTGCCTTCTTGAGAACTTGGAAAAATAGTAGTTGCTTCTCTGCAGCCTGTGATAGGAATCGGCTGAGTGCGGCCTATGATCCAGTTAGGCGTTGGACGTCATGTATCATGGTAGGCATCATCATACGTTGTATGGCTTGGACTTTAGAGGGGTTGGCCTTGTGTCCTTCCTTCGTCACCCAGCATCCTAGGAATCTCCCTGACTGAACCATGAATGTGCACTTCTCCAGGTTTAACTTTAGGTTAACTCGTCGAAGAATGCCGAGGACAATCTTGAGGTCTTCCGCACACGTCGCTGCTTGTTTACTCTTGACGACAATGTCGTCTACGTAAACTTCAACTATACTACCAATGTATGATTTGAAAATCCTATCTACGAGACATTGGTAGGTGGCCCCGACATTCCTAAGGCCGAAGGGCATTTTCTTATAAGCAAAAATTCCAAAGTCCATGATGAAGGCCGTTTTAGGGGCATCTTCTTCACTCATAAGGACTTGGTGATATCCCTTGTACAAATCTAGAAAGCAAAAAGATTCATAACTTACAAGGGCTTCTCCTTTTTTATCTATGTTAGGAAGAGGATAGCAGTCCTTAGGGCAGTGCTTCTTGAGGACTGTATAATCCACGCACATTCGCCACCCTCCGCCTTCATTCTTCACCATTACGGGGTTCGCGATCCAAGTAGGGTACTTCACCTCGAATAAAATCTGAGCATCGAGAACTTGACGTACTTCATCATGAATGACTTGGTTCCTTTCCGTGGCGAAGAGACGCTGCTTCTGCTTGATTGGCCTAACACCTGGGTCGATATTAAGCCGATGAGTGATGAGGCTAGGAGATACCCCGGTCATGTCTGATGGGGACCAAGCGAAGACATCAGCACACTCTCGCAGTAGTAAGATGACCCGTTCTCTGAGTTGAGGGGAACCCGCATAGCCAACTTTGACAACCTTGGTTGGGTTGTCGTTGCTTAGAGGGACCTCGTCGATCACTTCGTTGGGCACGGGCATGTCTTCGGCTTCGTCTGTCTCTGGCCGGGGCTTCTGTAATTGCTATGCCTGTGGGTGCAGGACTGCTGGTTTGGCATCGCAGCTCCTCTTAAGGCAATTTTCATGCATTCCTTGGCTCGCTTCTGATCGCTCCGTATGACCGCGATCCCTCCCTTGGTGGGGATCTTAATGGTGATGTGATAAGTAGAGCACACAGCCCGGACCGCGTTCAGCCAATCTCGTCCTAGGATAGCGTTGTAGGGCGAGAAGGCTTTAACCACGAAGAATTGGATAACCGCGGTTTAACTAGTGGGTGTGTTCCCTACTGTGACCGGGAGCGAGATGACTCCCTCCGGACGAGTCTCTTCTTGAACGAATATCCTAAGTGGTAATGGAGCTGGCGCGAGACGAGCTTTCTCAAGCCCCAGCTTATCGAAGCATTCTTTGAAGAGAACACTTACCGAGGCTCCGCTGTCGATGTACACCCGGTGTACTAACTTGTTGGCAATCCCCGCATAAATCACCAAGGGATCTTGATGAGGGACGATTGATGGGACGAGATCCTTCTCCGAGAACGTGATAGTCTCATTTCCCTTGAGCCTCTTATGAGAAGGCTCCTCCCTTGATGGACCCCGTGCTTCGGCCTTGAGAGAAGATTTGGTAGACCAAGTTGGGAGTCCAGTAATAGTTGTGACCACTCCGTCAAAAGCAGGAGCATCGTCCCCTCCTTCAGGTTCTTTCTTAGGCCGCTTCTCGGCCTCAGTGTTACATGCACCCCCTCCTCGCTGTCGACTCTTCCTCTTTCCATTACTCCAACCCTGGGACAACTGATACTTCTTGAGGTTTCCGTCTTGTACGAGGCTCTCAATACTAGAGATGAGATTTCGACATTCTTCAGTATCATGGCCGTGATCTTCATGATAAGCGCAGTACTTATCCTTGGATCGCTGTTTGGATCCTTTCAGCATCGGACGAGGGGGTTCGAATAGATTCGTATGGAGTTCGTAGATCTCCGCACAAGACTTAGTAAGGGGGTGTATTGTTCACCCTGACCTAGCCTGGGGGCGTTATCCACACGAGGACCGAGCCTTGATTCCAAAGGTCCTCGTTGAATGCGATTAAGGGCACTTCGTCGGTTTTGGTCCCGGTCATCGCGATTCCCCTTCCTCGGTCTTCGGCCTTCTTCTTATCTGACGGCTCGCCTTTCTCGGCCTCACGCTTCCTACGATCAGCGTCGTCTGCCCTAGCGAACTGATCCGCGATATTCCATAACTCCGAGGCTGTCCTCGGCTCGACTCGTGCTATCTCCTTGTATAGAGCGCTAGGTAGGATTCTGTTCTGGAAAGCAGAGAAGAGCAGGAGATCGTTGATATCTTCAACCTTCAAACTCTCCTGGACGAAGCGAGTCATAAAATCGCTGATAGGCTCGTTCCGTCCTTGCCGAATAGTTAGGAGATGAGCCAATGTAACCCTAGACTCGACTTTGTGGAAAAACCTCCTATAGAAAGCCTTCATCAAGTCTCGGTAAGACTTGATGTTGCGAGATGGTAGGTTGTCAAACCACCTCCTAGCGTTCCCGATCATGAACTCTGGGAATAACTTGCACATGTGGGTGCCACTCAAGTTGTTGTTGATCGAGGCGTACTTATATTGGGATAAGAAATCTTGAAGGTTTCTTATTACATCGTACAGCTGGATGTTCAGGTGCTCGATACTTCTCTAGGAAAGGCGTATTCAGTATCCGATCAGAGAACGACGTAAGAATCCGTCCATACCTATCGAACCCATCCATGGCGAACTCCAGTTCATCGTCAGACGGGTTGTATGCACGATGTTGATGCTTCGGAGGGTGTCGAGCATGGTCTCGCTTGTCCCCGTGATAGTCATGATCCTGCCAATGTGAGCGTGGCATTTCCCTACTTATGACCTTTAAGCTAGGTTCAGGATTCTTCTTCGGATGAGAAAAAGCGGCACCTTCTATATTGCGGTTCCGAGGATGAGCCCCCTCCTTGTGTTGTTGTCGGGGGTTCTGTCCACGCCTCATGTATTCAGCAAGCTTATCACGGTTTTCCTCAAGGAAACCCTTGACAGCCTCGTCAAAATTCTGGGCTAGGAATTGATGAGGATCTTTCACAGTCTCGTTTTTCTACGAAGGAGACCCCTCGATGTACTCGTCACTAGCATCGTGAACAAAGTACTCCATGTCGTCTTCGGGAGTCGGATCCCTCATAGGATGTTTCTCCGGATTTCTTTCCGGCTGCTTGTCGGGCTGCTTTTCCGGTTGCTTCTCTGGCTGCTTTTCAACTTCCTTCTCGGGTGGTTGAGTGGAGGCGGCTGCATTGGTCTTGGATCTTGTAGGTCTTGCCATCGTTTCTTTTCTCAATGCTTAAGAATCGTTAACACAAGAAAAAGATTCCCACAGACGGCGCCAGTGATAGATTCCGGTTTTGAAAATTTAAGAGAACGTGCAAGAATGTAAAAGAGAACACATGAATTACGTGGTTCGATCCTTGGGTTTGGATCTACGTCCACGGGAGGAGAAGAAAAGTGTGTATAGTATTTTGAGAGTACAAGAGAGTGTATCTTTCAATCTGTGCTACCCCCTATTTATAGGTATAGGGTTTTACATATTCAAGGAATCTAATCCTATCACAACACTAATTTTAATGAGCCTCGTCCGCCGGGTTCGGAGTTATCCCTTGAGGTTTGTTGCGATTCCCCAAATTTAGTGGGATCTCTTAGATTTGTTGTAATCTTCCGAGTAATCATATCCCTGCTTGGAGTCATGTACGGACCGAGCCTTTGAGAGTGGGCTGAAGATCCTGGGCTGAGGCTTTGGGCCTTGAGATTGGGCCGAGCCTTCGTTTTGGCCGAAGACCATGGGTCGAGGCTCTTGAACCGTGAAGTTGGACCGAGGTTTAGGTGATTGGGCCATATCCTATCAGTAATATATAATATATATATATACAATCATAATAAAATATAATGATACATTACTCTCAAAATGCAAGTCATGAGTAGATATATGATAGTACCTCTATCTCACATTATTAATTTTATTTTTTTTGGGTACAATAGCCAAGAAAATGAGACCCATAAAATGTTAATTGTGGGTTTAATTGTGATGGAATGTTGAGAAGTGATAAATTAAGTTTAATTGTGATTAGAGGTTGAGAAGTGATTGTAATTTGAGTTTAATTGTGATGAGATGTTGGTAAATGATTGTAATTTGTTTCCTTTTTGAGTAATTGGACTAATATATGAGATGTATAAAAAATAAAAGAATGAAATGAGAAGGAGATAATATGTATATAGTAAGTATAAAAGATTAATTATTACAAAAATTAAAGGGATGCACACATATAGAAAAAGAGGAATATATGTTACCCTATTCACAGTAGCCATATATATCTAATCTACCGATCACAATCATATATTTGAGAAAGATTATAAATATATACCTTAAAATATACCATGATAAAAAAAACACTAAACCTTATTTTAACTAACAAAAAAAACCCTAAATGATGTGACCAACTTCTTCTCCTCCTCCTCAATTGTAGCCTAGTGGATATCAATGGATTGTTCTTTGGTAGGTCCGTTCGAACCTCCCCACTAGCGAGTTAATATTATATATAAAAAATCTTCTCCTCAATTATAGTTAGAACAATAATAATAATAATAATCTAAATCAAAGTACAAAAAAATTATTGAAAGAAGATAAGTATAGGCATGGGCCACCATCTCAGAAATTGCAACTTTATTAAATTTTGCTTCATTACCAGAAATATACAGTATGAATATGAGCATGACATCACTTTTCCCCTTCTTTTTCTTTAATTTCCTCCTCCTACAACCCATAGCTATGGAGCCGCTTTCGCTGATCATTAGGTTTAGGGCTCGTGGACCACCTCCAAAACGGCCGCCGCAGCCGCTTCCTGCTTTTCCCCGCCGCCCCTACCTGTCCCTTTTCTCTCGCATGCCGCCACCGCCGCCGCCTTATGACTGTGATGGAAATACGCTGCCGCCGCCGGAGGCGCTGGCTTCTGCATCTTCATCGATGATCGCAGCTCTAAAACCTCTTTCTTCAACCTCCTGTTCTCGTCGCTCAGTCTTTCGCAGTTCTTCTTCAAGATCTCGCACTCTACCTCAGTTTGCTTCAATTTGCTCCTGCATTAAACCGCCCAGAAACAAGATTTCAATGTAAGGACACGTATTACATTCTTCTTAATTTTTCGATGTTCTTGAGAGAGATAGAAAGAGATAAGACCTCGCTCTTCTGTTCTGAAACCAAACTTCAACTTGTCTAGGTTTGAGATTCAACTTTTCTGCAAGATTCTGCTTCTGAGCCTGCAACATTCCATTATTTACATTATATCCAAAGAAAAAAAGGGAAAAAAACCCTACAAAAGAAAAAAAAAAATCAAGAATCAACACATGCAAAACTACCGTGTTGAGAGTGGTATGCTGTCTGAAACTGTCTTCAAGCAAGGTTGTTTGATCCCTGGTAAGCCTCAATTTCTTCCTCCCAAAATTCATGGCGAAATTCATATCATGATCATCCTCCTTGCTGCCGTTAGAAAAGCTAGCTTGCTTGAGATCATCAGCTTCGCTTCCATGGCGATCGTGATTCGGATGAATCGGAATGGAAAGATCAAGAAAAAGCAGGCGCTTGTTCTTCTTTGGAGGGGCTGCCTCTCTTTTGGGCGATGATGATGATGATGATAAGCCCAAGCCGAGGCCGAGGCAAACTTCACCATTTGCAGCATCCATTAATGTTTCTTGCGAGGAAATGAGATTGGAATGTGCAGTTAGGGCATTTATACTGTTATGATATTATAATGAAAGAGTAATAACAGCAAAACTATATTTGGGTATAAGTGGAATTAATCACATTTTTAATTATGTATTTATTATATGGAGAGTGATTATCAATGTCAAAAGAAAAAAATAGAGCAACAATAATGACATGCGTTAGGCATATGACTCCTAGGAGGAAACCAAACAATACATACAAGAGAGAGAGAGGGAGAGAGGGAGAGAGGGAGAGAGATAGTACCATGGCCACTGTTATTTCATGTTTGACTTACTGTTTAATTTTTCATGGAGAGATTAAAAGCTTTATTTATGCGAGTCTTGCCTGCATTAAGGGGTGAATGCTTGGATTTTTACTGTAATGGAAAAGACTTAACATGAGGAGTTATTGTAGTATAATGGTCAGGTAAAATGGTTATTTAATATAGCTTCACTTTGTAACCCCTCTACCATTAATTTATTAGTTTCATTTTTTTTTTCTCGAGTCGAACGGTGCGAATAAGATCCTCTATTTTCTTCTTATATAAC
>JAOWBJ010107905.1:0-14203 GCA_028566335.1 Monarda citriodora | reverse complement strand
TTAATATATAGATTATTACATAATAAAAAAATCAAATTATGACCGACTACGTTATGGCCGAATAACATCACTCCAAAAGAATTCCACTGCAATCTTGTTTTCAAATCTTTCGACACAAACTTTTGAAATGTAGATGCATACTAGTAATATAATAATAATTATTATTATTTTGAAAGAAATACTGTATTACTGTACCAGGTAAGGTTGACTTAAACCGACTAATAATGGAGGATTAACTAAAATATTTTATTTATTAATTAGTTAAACGGCTCAACTCTTCACCGTCAACGTTCCGTTAATTCAAATCGCTCAGATCCCATCCAATCCCGATTCAATGATTCTTTATTATTTTTTATTTTCTATATTTTGAAACTTCTTTTAAATTGCAACTTGCCTTTTTATTAGTTTTGTAACGCGTCGGATACACGTGGTTGGAATCCGTTATATTAGATGACACAATAAATTCGCTAGCAACTATTTACGTTCGTCTTCGCCATACCAAAATAGCCCGTAAATTTGGAGAGTTATAGATGGTATCAAGCCGCCCCGGGCGAGCTCGCGATTAGGGGTGATAACCGGCCCGATTATGGTTAATCGGAACCGAATATCCGTTATATCGGTATTTTAGGAACCGTCTCGTTTCCAGTTTTAGTTCGATACCGATTTTCCCGGATTACCGTTAAGGTACCGATTTTTTGAAAGCTTAATACTATCTCAATCTCGCTAAATTAGACCCCTTTTCGTTTTGGTAGATCTCACTTATTAGACTCATTTTCTAAAATGACAAAAAATATGTGACTATCATTAAGCTCCGCAAAATTAATTGCAACCACACATTTCACTTTTCTTAATTTATCTCCAAATAGTAAATGCTCCAAATTTAATGAGTTGGCGGTTACAATACAAATTTGGAACAATTCAATATAAATAAGTCTAAAATTATAATTTTACAAACAAACAATAATTTATAAGTTCGATCCGAAAAAACAAATCTAGTAATTCTAAATAAGTATTTTAATAAACAACTCATCATAAATTCACAAATAATAAATTCGCTACAAATACAATTCCACAAACATAAGACATATATACATCTTTTTTTTTTGCTCGAAACGCCTCTAAGGGCGGGGGTTGGCAGACCCCCAACCCGTATATATCAACTATAAAATGATCAGTCTTGTACACATGCTGCACCCAAAAGTGACACAGCCCGAACAGAACAAGGAAAAACCACGAGACCGAACCCACATACCGGGTCATGTCCACCTATCAAACACTCGAATCAAACAACCTATATATACTCCCCCATTGCCGAAGGCACCTAAGGCACATCCGGCTAACACAAGGGGACTGTTACGTAAGGACTTCGTAACTTCACGCGGATGCGAGATGCTTCCCTCCAAACTACGGATCCGAACGTCTCACGAACGGAGATCGGCGGAAAAGAAGCTAAACGCGAGGATCAAGCCTCGACGGCAGCGGCGGCAAGTATTAGGGTTTGTGAAAGACAGTGGTTTGGGCCAAAAGGAAATTCTATTATGATAATTAATACGTAGAGTGTGGCCCTATTTATAATAACTAGACCCTAAGATGGTTCGACCTAATCCTACTCCGGGAAAGAACCAATAAGAAAACCCGAAGGCAGCTTATCATCGCTCGACTCGAAAATAATAAATAAATACAATCGAAAATTAATAAAAAATAATAATATAATATAATAGCTACTTGGAGACAAAATCCGCAAACTTGCTCGGCGTCTTCAACTTCTCTCGCGCACGGAGCTTCGACCACTGGTCTGACTCCCCAGGCGGTATGCTCTTCTAGGACTGCATGTCATCTTCCAATGCCGGCGATAGTGCCTCACTCGCCGGTGCCTTCTCCTTCCCCTTCGATGTAGAGTCGATGTTGGGGCTGTCCGTATCAACCCCCCTCCCGTTAGAAACACCCTTGTCCGCAAGGGTAAGATTAGGAAACCTCCTACGTATGTCCTCGGCTGGCTCCCAAGTCGGCGTCTCTGCATCATCCGACCAGCGCACTAAAACCTGTTCCAACTCGCGACCATCTCGCAAAAAAATCTTGGTGTCAAGGATACTCACCGGCCCAACAATTGGACGAACGCCGCGGAAACGCGTTGGAAGGATTGGTGAATCAAACTTATCTCCTGCTACAAATTCCTTAAGCAAATTCACGTGAAAGACGTCATGTATTCGAGAACCCTCCGGCAATTTCAAACGACACGCAACTGGTCCTATCCGCTCGAGCACCTCATAAGGACCATAGAAACGATGCGCCAACTTAGCCGATAACGGCTTGGCGACCGAATATTGGCGGTACGGTTGGAGGCGTAACCAAACCAAGTCACCGACTTCAAACTCCAAATGACGGTGATGTTTATTCGCCGATGCACGCATCCGCTGCTGTGTGTGTTCCAAATTGTGGCGCAATTTCACAAACAGATCACTACGTGTGCGAATAATATCGGCAACCGACGGTGGTGTGCGAGCCGAAGGAGTAGTAGCCACCAAAAGTGGTGGTTCACAGCCATACAATGCCCGATATGGAGATGTGCCCAGCCCCTCATGATGAAAGCAGTTGAGAGCTAATTCGGCCCATGGAAGTAAATTACAACAACGTGACGGAGTATTTGCGGCGAAGGCACGTAGGTATTGTTCGAGGCCCCAGTTTCGAACTTCAGTTTGGCCGTCGGATTGTGGATGATAGGCTGTAGTAAAGTGCAGCTTAGTGCCGCTAAGACGCAACATCTTCTCCCATGTATCATTGAGGAAAACTGAATCTCTATCGGACACCAACGTGCGAGGAAATCCGTGGTGGCGGACCACTGTATTGATGAAGAGGTGAGCGACGCGTAAAGCGTCAAATTTTGTGGGTAGAGGAGCGAAGTGTGCATACTTTGATAAGCGATCAACAATCACCATAATCGCAGTGTATCCGCGTGATTGAGGAAGACCCGTGACGAAATCCATTGAAACGTCTTCCCACACTTGGGACGGTATCGGGAGCAGCTGAAGAAGATCCGCTGGTTTTTGGGTCGAATATTTAGTAGATTCGCATACCGAACACGACTGTACAAACTTCTTAACGTCGCTCCGCATCTGAGGCCATTAGAAACCCACAGCCAACAATTTAAAAGATCGATCAATTCCGGGATGTCCTGCGCGCTGCGAGCTATGGTGCTCGTGAAGAAGTGCGTCTTTCAGCTTGGAATGCGGACTGAGTAGTATTCTCCTGTTGAAGTAGATTATACCATCCGAGATGGTCAGATGAGGCGGAGCCTGGTTGGATTCGATCTGTGCCTTCAATGCCAAGAAGTCCGGCAAAGCCTCTATCTCCTCACTAATAGAATCCAATATCTGCGGTACCGGCTCCGAGAGTAGAGCCAATGTGCCACTATCGAATGAGGCCATGCAAGCAAGTGAACTCGGGATGGCCGCGACGGAAGTGGTCGCCGATTCAGATGCACTAATGTCGGGTCCGTGGCAACGTGACAAGGCATCTGCCACTTTGTTCATACTGCCCTTCTTGTATTCAATCGAAAACTTATACCCCATCAATTTCCTCACGTAAAAGTGTTGGTCCAATGTCTGTACCACTTGTTGGAGTAACTCCCTCAAACTATTCTGATCGGTCTGAATTACAAATTCACGACCAAAAGTATTGCCGCCATTTTTGCACCGCCTCGACAATCGCATAAAGCTCTTTGTGATAGGTAGAGGCCACCTTCCTATGAGGTCCGAGCTTTTTACTGAAGTACGCGATTGGGTGTTTATCTTGCATTAGAACGGCGCCTATGCCACTATTCGAAGCATCTGTTTCAACACAGAAAGGTGTCATGTACCGAGTTGGAGATTTGGAAGTGAGTTTATCAGTTGGAGAAAAAGGGAAAAATGAATTAAGGTTGGATGGGATCTGCATTCTGAGGAAGAAGATGTGTTGTAGGCAAATGTTGAGGTGGTGGAAATTGTGGGTTGGACACGTGGAAATGGAAGTAATAGTTGGTGCCTTTAATTAGTCTTGCAAATAAAGTGATACTGAACACGTTTTATGTTTTAGCTATAAGAGAAAATGTATTCACAAAAGGGAACCAAGAAATGAAATCTTTGAATTTTCCTTTTCTTCTCACTCTCATTCCTCTCTCTCTCTCTGCATCCTCTCTAATTCTCTGTATCTTTTCCCTCTCCCTCTAATTCTCTCAAAATCTCTCTAAATTAGTAGTGGGTTCACTACAAAAGGTTTAGTAAAATCTGGTAAACTAAGGACAGGCGCGGACGCCATGGCCTGTTTAAGAGTACCGAAGGCTGTCGTAGCCGCTTCAGACCAAACAAACGAATCTTTCTTGAGCAGGTCTGTGAGGGGAACGGCTATGAGTGCATAGTTGGCGATAAAGCGCCGATAATATCCGGTTAGTCCCAGAAAACCGCGCAAGTGCTTCACTGTCTTTGGTGTCGGCCACGCTGTCATGGCCGCAATTTTAGCCGGATCCGCTTTGAGACAGCCATCGGATATCAAGTGTCCCAAATATTCGACAGTCGAACTACAAAAAGAGCACTTAGATAGCTTGACGTAGAACTGTTGATCCTGGAGTAGCTGAAGGACTGACGATAAGTGTGTCGCATGGTCTTCGAGGGTGGAACTATAAACCAGAATGTCATCGAAGAACACGATGACGCATCTCCGCAACAGAGGCTGAAATAGTTGATTCATTGCAGCTTGAAAGGTTGACGGGGCATTAGTCAGGCCAAAAGGCATGACCAAGAACTCGAAGTGACCATCATGAGTACGAAAAGCCGTTTTGAAGACATCGGCCTCGTGCATACGAATCTGGTGGTAACCGGAACAGAGATCCAGCTTGGAGAAATACTTGGCAGTGCCTAACTCATCAAACAACTCGTCAGAAGTTGGTATAGGGAAGTGGTCCGGAACCGTGGCCATGTTCAAGGCGCGGTAATCAATGCAGAAATGAAATGAGTCGTCCTTCTTGCGGATGAGCAGAATGGGAGAAGAGAACGGACTCTGGCTTCGTTGAATAATTCCATGATCCAACATCTCCTTGACCCGACGCTCGATCTTTGTCTTCTGAAAATACGGATAACGATATGGCCGTACGTTGATAGGTTTTGTGTGCGGCAATAAGTGAATCCGGTGATCACAATCACGTTTTGGAGGCATGCCAACCGGTGTGCGAAACACGTCCGAGAACGATTTTAATATGGTGAGAATAAGCTCAGGGAGATCGGTTGGGAAGAGAAGCTGATCAGCTTCTGCGGACGTGGATGCCAGTAGAGAAGTCTCGGAAGAAAGCGGCAACAGTTCGTAGAACTCGTGAGCTGTGGAGGCCGTGGACAGTATGTTGAGTGAGTGAAAAGAAATCCGTCGCGGTATCTGTTGCAGACCGCGAATAACCACCGGCTTGTCAGAGGGAGAAAATTCCAAGGTCTTTCCCACAAAATCAATGACAACCTTCCCCAAAGATTCTAGCCATGCCATGCCCAATATCACATCGGCGCCGTGGATGTCCAAGACGTGAAGGTCAATTGTAAACGTGAAGTCTTGCAGAAGAAGAGTTATCCCGCGAGCCATATGAGTACAAGACAGTGAGGCCCCATTGCCGACATATACCCGAAACGGTCGAATGGAGGACAGAGCCAGGTGCAGCGATTCGGCAATGCGAGGGTGGATGAAGTCGTATGAGCTGCCCGTATCAATGAGAATATCCACTGGTTTTCCCACAATAGTACCGACTACTCTGAAGGGATGAGAGCGAGCGTGACCATCCATAGTTTTCAAGTGGGAAAGATCATCCGAGATAAGCATGTCGTCGTCTTTCGAATCCTAGACCTGTGGATTAGTTTCATCTTCGTCGTCCTCACCAATATAGGCCAGCATCTTGGTGGAACAAACATGACCCGGGGCCCATTTGTCGGGGCAGTAATAGCAAACTCCTCGGCAAGCTCTCTCAATTTTTTCGGCCTGTGAAACCCTAATGGGTCTAAAATTCGAGTTGTTGCTCTATTGATCACGCGAAGAAGGTGCGGAGGAGCGTGGTTGTTGCGGCTGAGAGGAGGTCGGCGTGGGAGCAGCTGATGAACGAGCATCTCGCGATGTCCACCTACTACGGTTCTGGGACTGGCGAGCTTCATGTGCCGTGCCGAGACGGAGAGCTAGCGACATAGCTGACGTCAAAGAAGATGGTTGATGTAGGTCTACTTTCTCCTGGAGAGAATCCTTTAGCCCCGCGATAAACATAGGTAGCAAAGTTGATTCCGGCACTCCTTCGATCTTGTTGAGATACTTTTCAAAAGAAGCGTGATAGTCGGCTACTGTCCCGGTCTGCACAAGCTTCGATAAGGGACCAATAGCACTGGTAAAACTTTGTGGGTCGAACCTATGTCGAACATCCTCCAGAAAGTCCCTCCATAATACAAATTTATGATTAGCACAATAGTTAAAAACCCATTCAGAAGCAAGAGGGTCGAACAACATTACCACGTAGTGTAGGCGATCCTTGTCCGGAAGCGCGAGATGATCAAAATAATACTGGACGTGAGGGATCCAAGAGGACGCGTCCGAGCCGTCAAAACGAGGCGCTTCCATCTTAAGGCCGCGGGGAGTATCTTGCCTGGACTGAGAGTAACGTTGGCGGTATTGAGGATAGTCCCACCAAGAGGGTTGCCGCACCGCACGCGGCTTATCGTCATCATCATATGTTGTGATATGTGTTCGGTCCCAACACGAGCGATTCCCACGTTGAGTATCGAAGGAAGAGCGACGTGTACGAGGAGCCTCACGGTCGTGAGTCAGGTATCCACCACCACGGCCACCACGACGAGCCCCACCCCGTCGGTCGGTCGAGAATAAGCGATCACCGTCATGACGTGGGTTGAAAACCAGGGGTTTGTGTTGCCGTTCCCAACGCGATGGTGGAGGAGCATCATCCACCTCCAAGCCCTCCTCCGCAAACGGTGGGTTTGGTTCTGGTATAAGAGGTGGGTCAAAGCCATCCTCCCGATGGCTCCCAGAAGTTAGGCGAGATTCAAGAGCTTCGAACCACGCCAATAATCTCTCCAGTCGCGCACTCGTGCGAGCATCATCCGTGGGTGCAGCAGGTGCCACGTCGTCCGAAGCGCGTCACAGCGCCTGCTACGACTGCAACTGTTTCGGTGGGAACGAGGGGACGCGGCTAGAACGATTAGCTGCAAAGTCGTGTTGCGCCATGAGTCCAAAAGACGAGAGCACCAATTGTTACGTAAGGACTTCGTAACTTCACGCGGAAGCGAGATGCTTCCCTCCAAACTACGGATCCGAACGTTTCACGAACGGAGATCGGCGGAAAAGAAGTTGAACGCGAGGATCAAGCCTCGACGGCAGCGGCGGCAAGTATTAGGGTTTGTGAAAGACAGTGGCTTGGGCCAAAAGGAAATTCTATTATGATAATTAATACGTAGAGTGCAGCCCTATTTATAATAACTAGAGCCTAAGATGGTTCGACCTAATCCTACTCCGGGAAAGAACCAATAAGAAAACCCGAAGGGAGTTTATCATCGCTCGACTCGAAAATAATAAATAAATACAATCGAAAATTAATAAAAAAATAATAAAATAATATAATAGCTACTTGGAGACAAAATCCGCAAACTTGCTCGGCGTCTTCAACTTCTCTCGCGCACGGAGCTTCGACCACTGGTCTGACTCCCCAGGCGGTATGCTCTTCTAGGACTGCATGTCATCTTCCAATGCCGGCGATAGTGCCTCACTCGCCGGTGCCTTCTCCTTCCCCTTCGATGTAGAGTCGATGTTGGGGCTGTCCGTATCAGGGACCTGACCAAACCTACAAACCGGGCCGTGTCAGGAAGAACAAAAACCAGATAACATAATACATAACTACCCCGAAAAGGCTAAAAGTACCTATGGCACACCCAGCCTAACACAGGGCATCTGACCAAACCCACAAATCAGGCCATGTCCAATACGGTTTGGCACTGCTTAGCCGGATACCGGAAATACATCACATGCGCAGTACTAGTTAACAACCCAAAATTGGGGAATCTGTTATACGGAAATTCGATCTCGGTTCCGATACCGGTACCGTACCGATTATACCGGAATATCGATTCTCGATTATCACCCTTACAGGGGTGGTACTACATGAAAGTTCGCAACGAGGACGTTGCATATTCAACAGGGGAAATTATGACATCCTGCATCGAATGAGTATGTATGTCATCAGTATGAGCTCAATAGAATCTCTAACAACTTGGGGTTAATTATTTTAGCAAAACGAAAACGAACACCACATAATTGCCAACGGACCCGTTATACTACCTCCATCTCTTCTAATTAGTCTCACTTCTTTATGTCAATCAATGCACGTTTTTCCACCGAAACCTAGTATGGGTTTTAAAATAGATTTTTGATTTTTTTTTCGCTCACGGGATAGTACGAGTGTCGAACTATCCCGTGAGCGAATTTTTTTCTTTAAAAAATCTATTTTAAAACCCGTACTAGGTTTCTGATGGAGGAAAGACGCAAGCAGTTCTGCACACAAGCTGTTTGATAAAAGGAACAAGCACTGGACAGGTTATGCACGGAATATGTTCGATAAAACTTATAAATGAAAGACTGCAATTGTATTAATACTGAATACGAAAATTCGAATGACAAGTCCTCACGAAAGAGGACCTACGCACTTCGGCGTCCCAAAACTCGAATTAATCTCCAGGATGATCTTTACTACTGCTACTAACAATATAAATAAAAGTCCTACGAATTAAGCTATAGAAATAACTGCTATGGAAATTAAAATAAAAGGAAACAAAAATAAAGGAAACAAATAATGCTTCCATTGCCAATGAGATTAATTCCTTCTTCGGTCACTCTTTCCTTCACGCTGCATGTCTTCTTCCCCAAGTAATTCTTTAGCCAATGGAACCTCTCCTTCCACGTCGCTCACCACCTCAACAGCCACATCGTCATCCTTGCGCACGTGGTTATCCCTGTCGGTAACCCATATCTTTCGTGGGCCTCTCGTGTAGACCTGCCAACGAGGTGTATCAACTGCCTCCCCCGTCGGAACAGCCTTGTCCGCAAGGCGGAAAAAAGGAAACTGACCTCTTACATCAGCCACATCAACCCACGTAGCATCGTGGAAGACCCTCCCATTTAATAAGAACCTGCTTAACCGAACCAACCAAACGTCGATCCAGTACCTCCTCCAGCAAAAACGGTGGTTCCGCAACCCTTAACTCCGGTGGCAAGGTTGTCTCCGCTTCCGCCGAACCAATAGCTTTCTTCAAGAGTGAAACGTGGAAAACCGAATGGATATGCGCATCCGCCGGAAGCTGCAGTCTATATGTCGTATCACCTATACGAGCCTCGACGCGAAAAGGTCCGAAATACCATGGGGCGAGCTTGCGGTTGGACCTCCTGAATAACGACGACTGGCGGTATGGTCTGAACTTGGGATAGACCAGATCGCCCACCGAAAACTGCACATCCCTCCTATGCTTGTTAGCCGCACTAACCATACGGTGCTGTGCGCGTAGGAGATGCGCGCGTAATTCAACGATCATGGAGTCACAGCTGCGCAGCGCCTCTGCCGCTGCCGGTGCTTTGATTTCGCCGGGTAGGTAGGCGTGAAGAGTTCGGAGGTGGTCTGCCATACACGGCTTCAAACGGTGTCATGGAGGCGGCTGAGTGGAATCTCGTATTGTAGCAGAACTCAGCCCATGCGAGCCACTTAAACCATTGCGTGGGTCGATCCAACGAAAAGCAACGGAGGTAAGTTTGAATACACCGGTTTAACAGCTCCGTTTGGCCTTCAGTCTCAAGATGATAAGCGCACTCATTCGTAGCTTGGTACCGGTGGCTCGAAACAACTCTTGCCAAAATGAACTGAGGAAAATGGGGTCACGGTCGAAGACGATAGACCGCAGAATTCCATGGAGGTGAACAACTTCTCTCGTGAACACGTCCGCCACTTGTTTGGCCGAGAAGGGATGGCGCAACCCAATAAAATGACCGTACTTGGTCAATCGATCAACAACCACAAAAATGGAATCGTATCCGCTGGATCGGGGTAGGCTGGAGATGAAGTCCATACTAATGTCTTCCCATATGCGTGTTGGAATCGGCAGAGGGGACAACAATCCCGTGGGGGCTTTGGAGTCATACTTCTGCTTTTGACATACGAGGCATGCTGCCACAAAACTGAGTAACCTGCCTCATTAAACCCGGCCAGTAGAAAGTGGTTGCAAGATGCCGATAAGTGCGATATGCGCCGGAATGGCCTCCCTTAGGTGATCGGTGGAACTCCGCAAGAAGCTGAGGAATCCATGTCGACCGAGGGGAGAGAACTAGGCGGCCTTTGTAGAGCAAGTTGTCGTGCGCCATTGAGTAGTGGGGGGAGGTGGGTGTACCCTTCTCTAGAGCCTCCCGTATTTTCAAGAGGGCAGGATCAGTTCGGATTTCCTGCTGGATGTGCTTCCAGTCCAGCCAAGTAGGACGCGAGATGGCTGATAGTTCCACGGTCTCCGAGTCGCCACGGGATAGGGGGTCGACAGCTTTATTCAGTTTGCCCTCCTTGTAGACGATGGAGAATTCGTACCCCAAAAGCTTCGCAACCCAGTTCTGTTGCATCGGGAGTGGAGAGCAGGTGGGCGAGCAGTTGACGTAAACTTCGGTGATCCGTATGCACCGCGAAGGGATGACCGAGGAGATATGGTCGCCAATGTTGAATGGCGAGGACCAATGCCATGAGCTCCTTCTTGTAGGCAGAGTGATTCAACCAACGCGCGGATAACGCCTTACTGAAATAAGCCACGGACTGTTTGTCTTGCATTAATACCGCGCCGATGCCCCATCCGGACGCATCACATTCGATCACGAATGGCTTGGTGAAGTCCGGCGTGCGCAGTAGAGGGGCCATTGTAAGGGCCTGCTTGAGTTGATCGAAAGCTTCCGCAGGGGAGGGGGCCAAGCCCAATGAATTTTTGAGGTGGAAGCCTCGGCTTTTTTGAGCAAAGCCGTGAGGGGCGGCAGCAATGCGCCCGTAGTCCTTGATAAAGCAACGGTAGTATCATGTGAGTCCGAGCCCTTGAGAAGTCGGCATTGGCCAGCGGAGAACGGCCGAGACTTTGAGGGATCCATGCACACACCATCCGCAGAAATAATATGGCCGAGGTACTTGACTGATTCGCGAGCAAGTAAACATTTTTTTGGGTTGATCACCAAAGAGTGTTCCAAAAATTCGTAGTGGCCGGAATGCGTACGACGTTGTCTTGGGCACGTCCGAAGGCTCCACTTGAATTTGATGATACCCGGCATGCAAATCCAGCTTGCTAAAGCAGCGAGCACCATGCAGCTCGTCCAACAGCTCCTGGATCACTGGAATAGGGTATTTGTCGGAAATCGTATGCTTGTTGAGCTCCCTATTATCCACACAAAACATCCACGACCTATATTTCTTGCGAACCAACAAAACGGGGCTAGAGAAAGGACTTGTACTCGGCTGGATGACTCCGGACGCAAGCATGTCCGCCACTAGCTTCTCCATCTCGTCCTTTTGCGTGTGTGTATTACGGTATGGGCGTACCGAGATTGGAGCAGTACCGGGCTGGAATGGAATGCGGTGGTCGGTGCACCGACGCAGAGGAAGACCAGTAGGTGGTTGAATGACCGTAGGTTTAAAAGTTCTTGTTTAGTATCAGGAGGTAGGTGATCATGCATGGAAGAGGGGAGGACGGAGAGGCATCCAAGGCACGAGGAACCCAACCCTCGTCGTCATCATCGAGAGAGCCCAGCTCGCGAGGAGAATAGACCCGACGAGTAATCATAGCGTCGCCATGGAGTAACACACGGTAGGATCTGTAGTCAAAAGCCATCGTCATCCGGCGCCAATTGCAGATGACTTCACCGAGCGACGCGAGCCAAGGGACGACTAGTATGAAGTCCACGTTACGAAGTGGAAATAGATAACATGAAGCATGAAATGTAGCAGCAGCAATGTCCAAGGGCAGATCAGTGCACATGCCAGCGGCAGATATACGTGAGCCATCGCCCAGCTGAACGGAGAAATGGGGTGTCGGTGTCACCGGAAGAGCTAACTCATGCACCAGCTGGTTGGAGATGATGTTCTTGCTAGCTCCATTGTCAACCATCACCATAACGCGTAGAGAACGCACAACACCAAAAATCTTAAAAGTGTGGTGTGAGTCAACACCATTGCAGGAGATTTCCGAGACCTTGAGTTCCGCATCGGCCTCTAGTTCTTCGGCTTGGTCGTCCTCCGATGGCAATTCTCCAAGGTCGTCGTCATCCGTGACCAAGACGTTAAGTGTTTTAGGGGGCAACGATGTGTTGGGTTATACTTCAACCCACAACAAACACAAGTCTCATTCGCCATATGTCTCTTGAAATCTTCAGTAGAGACGTTACGGAAACGCCGAGAGGGACGGGGTGGACTGGGCGACACAACCGGAGAGAAACCTGTGGGGAAAACTGCGGACCTGAGCGAAAGGGCGGCACGGCCGTGGGCTGTGGAGGAACAGCGGTGGATCCCGATGGCTTAACGGGATGAAGGCCATCAAAACGGATAGCTTATTGGACCGCATCGGAGTAGCAAGTGATTGTTGCGGCCTTCAAGTGGAGTCGACTGTCGAGACGGAGATTCGCCAAGAAAAAAGCCCAAGTACTGGTTGTCGAGAAGGTCCGGAATTTGAGCCAAACGTGCCTCAAAAGCTTCGATGTAGTCACGCAAGGGGTCGTCGTGACAAATCACGGCAAAGGCTTCATACTCGTTCAAGGCTGCATTGTCACCAAACCGTTTCATGAGCTCCGTAGTGAAGTGGTCCCATGTCAAGGCCGGGAAAAGCTGCTTCAACACCTGGACCCAAGATAGTGCGGGACTAGCCAAAGCCGCCATAACGAGCGGAAGACGCGCAACGAACTCGGTGGAGGACACCAGTAAATATTGTTCCGCACGCGCGAGCCAAGACAACGCATCAGTGTCGAAAGTTGGCATGAGCAGCGGGGCGGTGGGAGCCGGGGGTGGTGGCAGCGTCGGGTCAGGGCCATGGGAGGATTCGCCCGTGTGGGCCGTGAAAGACGACGTCAGTTTGTCGATAGCCATGCGCATCTCATCCATAAAGGTAGCAAGCGTATCCGAAAGCTCATCATGCATCTTCTCCACAACATCGAGTCGGAGTCGGTGGACTTGGACTCCTTCTCTTTGTCGGCAGCACCACGAGCCATCGTTCACCGCACCAATTTGATGGAGGAAAGACGCAAGCAGTTCTGCACACAAGCTGTTTGATAAAAGGAACAAGCACTGGATAGGTTATGCACGGAAGATGTTCGATAAAACGTATAAATGAAAGACTGCAATTGTATTAATATTGAATACGAAAATACGAATGACAATTCCTCACGAAGGAGGACCTACGCACTTCGGCGTCCCAAAACTCGAATTGATCTCCAAGATGATCTTTACTACTGCTACTAACAATATAAATAAAAGTCCTACTAATTAAGCTATGGAAATTAAAATAAAAGGAAACAAAAATAAAGAAAACAAATAATGCTTCCATTGCCAATGAGATTAATTCATTCTTCAGTCACTCTTTCCTTCACGATGCATGTCTTCTTCCCCAAGTAATTCTTTAGCCAACGGATCCTCTCCTTCCACGTCGCTCACCACCTCAGTAGCCACATCGTCGTCCTTGCGCGCGTGGTTATCCCCATCGGCAACCCATATCTTTCGTGGGCCTCTCGTGTAGACCTGCCAACGAGGTGTATCAGTTTCGGTGGAAAAACATGCATTGATTGACATAAAGAAATGAGACTAATTAGAATAGATGAATTTAGTACTAGGTTAAACGGTAGGAGTTTGTAAAGCTTAAATCACTCACAACATGCTTAGACTATCGCCATCGGTAGTAAGGGGGTTGGGGTCAAGTGGGGCCCACCCACTAAAAGACAAAATAAACAATAATAATAATAATAATAATAATAATAATGAATGTCAAATCAATCTTACATTGGATCATCTATCCAACCCACTATCGACATCAATCCTCTCTTAACTTTCTTTATTTTATTTATTATATTTTGTAATATTTATTATTGTAAAATATTTAATATATTTAAATTAATTATAAATTTGTATATTAATGTAATATATATATATATA
>JAOWBJ010107801.1:0-14204 GCA_028566335.1 Monarda citriodora | reverse complement strand
CTGGGCCTAGTGGACATCATGGTGGGCAGCGGAGCTTTAAGCTCCCAGTGGTGGGGGTTCGAATCCCAGCAGTGGCGTAGTTTAGTTTAGATAGTATTGTAGTATAGACTTTGCCTTTCAAAAAAAAAAATTACTCAATTAAATATTCTCATTAAAGTAAAAGTTGTGGTGTCCCACATTAAAGCAATTTAATTAGGTGTCGTTTGGTTTGCAGGATTAGGCCGGATTGTATCTTGAATTGAATCTTATCTTGTGTTTGGATTGAAAGATTAATAATTGATAGGGCCCGAGATTGAATCCCGGGCTTTGAAGCCCGTGATTCAATCATGCATAATCTCATCAAACTAATCATACCTCTCCCCTTAAGATTCAATCCTAGATTCAATCTCTCATAATCTAATCAACCAAACATTTTTTTTCATCCAGGATTTAATCCCGGACTCATTCCAAATTTAATCTTGCATAATCTAATCTATCGAACCAAACGGGTTCTAAAGAAAAAAAAAACATTGTCCACTCATCACTAACCATTGCATAACACATCACACAACCCTCTCACTTAACATTAGGTCAACTGACCAATACTACAAAACAAATGTTGATGTGACTTTTCCAATTTACAGTATTTTTTATTCATCTCATCTAACCTCACTCACCTAACACCATACAAATGTTGTCAATTTCGGTAGTCTTCTTAGACTGGTCTCAGTGGCATTCTGGACTCTCCTCCTGGATTCTTCCTTTTCCGGCGAGTTTTCTGCATCCACCTTAAGCGCCCCAGCAGCATCCTGCATTCTCCTTCAGGACTCTCCTCCATTTTTATTATTATTTTATTTATTTTTTATTTTTTATTCTTAGTTTTTTAATTTCATAAACACAAAATTAAAAATATTTTATTTTATTGAATTACTGAAATACGAAATCGAATTACATAAATACGAAATAAAACTACATAAAACACGAAATTAAATTTATAAAATTAAAATTACTAGTTACGACCTCGAACACTCCATAATTCTTCGATCAAATCAGCAATGGGACTTCGGTGGATATTGGAGTCTCGAATGCTAGGCGACCGCTCACAGTACTCAGCAAATGAATTCGGAGCTCCTCTGTTCACCCGGTGGTTGCGACTACCGGAAACTTCATTTTCAACAGGACTCCATTGTGTAACATTGGGCCCCTCTTCTTCGATAATCATGTTGTGCAAGATAATACAAGTGTACATCACATCTTGCAGGTTATTGCAATAGTAAAGTCTTCCCGGGCCATTGATAATTCCCACGCGCCTTCAATACAACGATGGCTCTTTCGATGTCTATCCGAGCAGACTCCTGCATTTTTTTGAAAAGCCCAACCTTTTGTTTAACTGTTGCATTAGGGCTTTGAATGAAAACGGGCCACTACGGATATATCATGCCGACAAGATAGTATCCAGTGTGGTATTCTCGCCCGTTCGCTGTGAAGTTGACTGGAGGGGCGTATCCATTCGCAATGTCACTGAAAACATCCGATTGGTTGTGGACGTTGATGTCGTTGTTGGATCCAGCTACTCCGAAGAATGAGTGTCAAATCCACAAATCGAAAGAGGCGCCCGCTTCTAGGATGATCGTTGGGTGACCTTTGTCTCCTCGAGTGTCTGCCCCTTCCATGCTGTTGGACAATTCCTCCAACTCCAGTGCATACAATCGATGCTTCCTAGCATCCCCGGAAAGCCATGCGCTCCTTGTGCATTGACAACAAGCGCTCGCAGTCCTGTGCAGTGAGTCGCCTCAAGTAGTTGCCCTCGAATATAGCAACGATCGACCGACATAATCTCTTCAATGTATCTATGCACGTCGACTCGGCCATGCGCAAATACTCGTCGTAGTGGTCGGCAGTGCCTCCATTGCCAAGTTGACGCAATGCAGCAACGCACTTCTGAATGGATGTGAATCCATCCCTCCCAATTGCATCTTGACGTTGGTGGAAAAATGGCTCGCGCGCCTCCAGTATTTGCACGATGCACAGGAATAAATTTCTAGACATTCGAAAACGACGTCGAAAAATTGCTTCCCCATAGGTTGGATGATCAACAAAGTAGTCGGTCATCAAACGGGCTGTACCTTCCTCACGGTTACATTCGATGTAAGTCTTCGTTGTTCGGCGTCGCCGGGGCCTCCTTTGAGCGTCCTCTTGCTCTTTCCGTATTCTTTCCTTCTCAGTTGCAACGTATGCTCGTCTTTGTTTCAATTCTTAAAACAATTTGACCAATCCGTCACTGGATGAAGAAGAAGATGACGACGACGAGGAAGAAGAAGAAGATGTCATTTTGAAAGATTAAATTTGTGCAAAAAAATATGTAAACTTTTGGAAGCAATAGAAATTTTGGTGTGTAAAATGAATGAGGATGAAGATGTATTTATAGGGAAAATTTTGAGATATAGCCGTTTGTTTGAGGTTGTGAAATTATTTGAATTTTTTTATTTAAATTCAAATTTCAAAAATAAAAAACAAAAACAAAAAGTAAATAGTCGAGCGTCCTCCAAGTTGCGTCCTCCGGAGCGTCCAGGCGCCTCGCCTGAAAGAAGGGCTGCGTCCTGCGTCCTTTCACCCCATTGGGACCAGTCTTATACTCCCTCTATAACACTCTAAATTTTATAAGCTAAAAGAAACATCTAAAAAGTGAAAATATATATAAAAAAATTATTCTAATACAGTGAAAAAATTAACAACTTAATTAATTTAATATCTTTAAAACTGTGATATCACTTCATAAGAATTTTATTAAACAAACCTAGTCAAACACATTTAGAAACAAACTTGAAAAAAAATAACAATCCCAGTCATTATTACTACATGCATACAGTTGAAAGGTGTATAGTTCAAATTAATAAGGAAAAATTTTAAAATATCAAAATAATAGGAATACTTATGGAACAATGATTATATAAACTATTGGCCTTTAACTCAATAAATAAAAAATATGTTAGAAAGGAAAAAAGATCTCTCAAGAATGAAAGAAGTATAAGAGTAAATTGAGAGCAGATTTCTTGGTTGTAATCAATCTATTCCATAGTTAGGAGTTTTCCTTTCTTACATTCTTGTAACTCCATATATTCAAGTGTACCGAGTCTGGAAAAGTATGCAATACAATGCAATTATTCTTCTCCAAAACTATCTATTCCTACTCTATAATGGCGTTCATATCAGCAACATCCTCCATTCTGAATCTGGTTTCCAAGATGGTATCAGAGCAGGGGAGATCCTACTAGGATCTTGTTTCTGCTTCATCATCTACCTATAATGGAGACACAGCCGACTGAAGAGACGAGCCTTGTGGAGACCAAACCTTCGATGCCGGGGGCAGAGGCTTTAGCACAGCAACTGGCCAATCTCCTCAGCCAGTACAGCCACAAACCACCAACAAGAGAACTTTCAACAATGGAAACAAATCAGAATCAATCAATTTCTGTGAGTATCAAACTTAACGAGTTCAATTACACTTTATGGGCTCGCATGATGCATATTACTATTGGGGGTTGCATCAGCCATATCACAAACCATCCTCCTTCCCCCAGTACCACTGATCCGGCCTACAACAAATGGTACCAGAACGACCGAACTGTTATCTCATGGATCGTGCAAAATATGGAACCAGCCTTGGCCACAAACTAGGTGCAATACAAAACAGCTAAGAGTCTATAGAAGGGACTCGCCACAGATATTCGAGTAAATTGTACAAGCAAATAGCCTAAAACAAGGACAAGGTACCATCGAGAATTTCTTCAGTAATTTACAGAGAATATGGACATGTATTGATGTAAGCCAAGCTAATCCCATGGAGTGTGAGAAAGACATAGCCATTTACAGAAAACTGCAGTCAGAAACTCGGCTATTCCAATTTCTAGCCGGGTTAAGTGAAAAGTACGAACCTGAGAGGAAAGATATCCTCAAGATCGAGCCCTTACTGAGTGTGGAGCATGCTTATGCGTTAATCCGGGAGGGGCTGCTCGGAGGGGAATCTGGGTTCCTGAAGCCAGTGACGGAACCTTAGATTCCGAAATAGGCGCCAGACTTGTTTCTCACAACACCTCAAACCAGGGAGGTGAGGCGCATGTCACAAAATCCTTCCGGCCAAACCCTAATCGGTCAGTTACCCCAAAGGCAGGAGGTCCTTCATCCCGTGAAAATGTGGACAAGAGTAAATTAAAGTGTACGCACTGCGTTATGATGAAACATACCAGAGAGATGTGCTTCCAGTTGGTGGGTTATCCAGAATGGTGGGAGGATAACCACAAGACCAACTGAAAAGAGGGACACCGAGTTACTGTCGCCATCGAAGTGGGCAACCCAGGGGTTGCCGGCAATCGAGGCAACAACAGCAAGGACGGAGGCAATGAAGCCTCTGAAATGGTGTTCGCAGGCAAGGTGGGAAACCCTAGAAACAGAGAAGGAGAAGAGGCGGAAGTGGGGGAGCAAGCCCGATCTACCTGTTTTGTTCATACCGGGTCAGGCGCTAGCGGGTCAAACAACGTCGGGTCCAAGCAAGCTGGAGATGGGCCGCAACACGCTGGGCCAACTTTGGATCATGAAGGTATTGGGCTGAGTCACAAGCTCGGCCCACTAGCCACTCACTCTTTAAATAATAAATACCAGTCTTGTGCTAATGCTGTAAGTGGCTGTCATGACCCTAAAAATTCACCCTGGATTTTTGACTGTGGAGCCATAGACACGATGACATATGATGCATCTGATATATGCACCACATCACAGCCAAAGAAATCATATGTTCAGACTGCGAGTGGGGAGATTACCCCGGTTAAAGGGGCAGGAACTATCGCAATTTCTCCAACGCTGAAAATTTCAAATTGTCTATATGTTCCCGCTTTATCATATAAACTATTGTCTATAAGCCATGTCACGAAGGAGTTGAATTGCACTGTGCTCATGCATCCCACTTTTTGTCCATTACAGGATATTCAGACGGGGGAGATTATTGGGCGTGGCACTGAGCGACGGGGACTGTATTATGTGGATGAGATTGCTGAGAAAGGACCTACAATAATTTCTGTTGGGAAGACTTCTCATAGTACTTGGTTGTGGCATAGGAGGCTTGGACACCCTTCGGCTGGTTACCTCAAACTTTTGTTCCCTCATTTTTCCGATTTACCCCATTTACATTGCGAAACTTATTTTTTAGCTAAAAGACATCGTCAAACTTTTAAGCTTAATAATACTCGTGCTCCCACTATGTTTTCTCTTGTGTACTCTGATGTTTGGGGTCCTGCCCCGGTTATAGGGGGTCAGGGTTTTAAATACTTTGTCTTGTTTGTTGATGATCATACTCATATGACGTGGGCTTACTTCTTACGTCATAAATCTGAAGTTTTCTCTAAATTTGCGCACTTCTATACCTTGGTTCAACATCAGTTCAAAGTAAATAACCAAACCCTTCGGTCTGATAATGGGGGAGAGTTTGTGAACTCGTCCATGACCCAGTTTATGCAAGAAAAGTGATTAATCCACCAAACCTCTTATCCTCACACACCGGAACAGAATAACACTGCTGAGAAGAAAAATTGAATTATCCTCGAAGTTACTCGTGCCTTGTTGATTGAGTCTAAGGCACCTTCTCACTTTTGACCTGAAGCCATTGCGACGGCTATCTATCTTCTAAATAGACTTCCCACAAAAAGCCTTAACCTCAAAACTCCTCTCGAGTGCCTCTCTAAGATAGCACAAATACCCACACCTCTCACCTTAAAACCTCGTGTCTTTGGGTGCTCCGTGTATGTTCACATACCTAAACATGAGCGCTCGAAACTTGATCCTTGTGCGGTTAAGTGTGTCTTTGTCGGTTATGGGGTCAATCAGAAGGGGTATCGCTGTTATAACCCTAAAGCTCGTCGCATGTTCACCACTATGAACTGCGATTTCCTTGAAACAGAATACTATTACCACAACCACCTTCGAAGTCAGGGGGAGAACACTGGTCTTGACCTTCTCAACTGGTTGACTATTCAGGATAAAACAGGCGGCGAGATATCAGATACGACGGTGGATAGCTCAACAATACCACTGTCTCCCAAGTCCTCAGCTCAACAGTTCCCAATGCTCTTAATGCCCAACGATACTCCCTCCAATCCGATATCCAAGGTATGTGATCCTGAATCCCCTAATCTCTCCGAAGGTCTCCACTCTTATGACTCTGTTCCTGTTGAGAATAACCATGATCAAGCAGATATGGCCAATAGCCCACCAGATGAAGTCGAACAGGTCACTCATGTACAATATACTTTGCCACCTCGAAGTAACTGAGGCGTTCCCCTAAAAGATATTCGCCAGAAAAGTTCTCAAGAAACTCACGATAGCCAGTTGGGAATGTCGCCAACGGGAATCTCACCAAGTCAGCTACTGCATTCCAAGCTGCGCTGTATGAGGAAGAGCAGTTGCCCAGAAATGCAAAAGAAGCCTTACAGAGTAAAGAGTGGACAGAAGCCATGGAGAAAGAAATGGGAGCCCTTGAGAGGAATAACACCTGGGAGAAATGTATATTGCCTCCAGGAAAGAAGCCAGTCGGAGCAGATGGGTCTTCAACATCAAACGAAGACCAGATGGCTCGATTGAGAGATACAAAGACCGATTGGTTGCAAAAGGGTACACTCAGGTGTATGAGATCGACTACTCTGAAACTTTTTCTATGGTGGCCAATACAAACACAGTAAGGGTCCTCCTCGATTGCTGCAAACTATGATTGGCCACTCTACCAGTTTGATGTCACCAATACCTTTCTCCACGGAGAGTTGACTAAAGACATATATATGGAGGTTCCACCAGGGTATGAGTCGATGTTCCGGATCGTGAAGTATGCAAATTGAAGAAGACTCTTTACGGTCTAAGGCAGTCTCCGAGGGCATGGTTCGGGAGGTTTACTAGTACAATGAAGAAGTGCGGATATCGACTGAGTAATGATGACCACACCTTATTCTTGAAGAGGAGAGGGAAATTAATTTCTTGCTTGATCATCTATGTCGATGATATGATAATTACCGGGGATGATCTTGAAGAAATGGAAAGTCTGGAGAGGAATTTTTCAAGGAGTTTGATATGAAGGACTAGGGAGACCTCAAGTATTTGTTGGGGGTGGAAGTACATATATCTACCAAAGAAATTTTTTCTGTGTCAGAAAAAGTACACCCTTGATCTCCTGGCTAAAGTTGGTATGTTGGATTGCAAACTAGCCGACACCCCTATCATCGTGAATCACAAGTTGCAATTTAGAGAAGGAGCAGAGGCCACTGATCTCGGATGATATCAATGCCTAATAGGTAGACTTATCTACCTTTCTCACACACGACCCGATATAGCATATGTTGTTAGTGTTGCGAGCCGGTTCATAAAGTTACCTCAATCGGATCACATGGACGCACTACTAAGAATTCTAAGGTGTTTGAAGGGTATCTTTGACTACGGAATGTTCTTTGGGAGAAACGGTCACACTCACATTCATTGCTACACTGATGCTGATTGGGTTGGCAGTCCATCAGATATGAGGTCGACTTCAGGATACTTCACCTTCGTTGGAGACAACTTGGTTACATGGAGAAGCAAGAAGCAGAAAGTAGTCTCTCTCTCAAGTGCTGAAGCCGAGTTTAGGAGCGTCGAGAGTGGTCTTATTGAAGTTTTGTGGCTACGAAAGTTGCTAAAAGAGATGGGCTTTCTCCAACAGAAGACTTGCCACATATACTATGACAACAAGGCAGCCATTAAGATATCCGAGAATCCAGTCCAACACGATCGAACCAAGCATGTAGAGGTGGATCGACATTTTATTAAGGAGAAGATAGAGGCAGGGATTATTGAGCTTCCTTTCACTCGATCAGAGGAACAATTGGCGGATGTCCTCACCAAAGCAGTGAACACCAGAAGTTTTACAAATACACTTGGCAAGTTGAATATCGGGAATCCCACTATTCAACTTGAGGGGGAGTGTTAGAAAGGAAAGAAGATCTCTCAAGAAGGAAAGAAGTATAAGAATATATTGAAGAGCAGATTTCCTGGCTGTAATCTTTCTATTCCATAGTTAGGAGTTTTTCCTTTCTTACATTCTTGTAACTCTATTTATTCATATGTACCGAGTCAGGAACGAAATGCAATACAATACAATTATTCTTCTCCAACTATCTATTCTTACTCTATAATGGCGTTCACCACAACACCATCCTCCATTCTGAATCTGATTTCCAAGAGTATATAGAGTAAATGAACTCTCTCTCCAAAAAACTAATCTTTTGTAATAAATTCTCCTATTTTGATCTATATCAACCACGATACATCCATGCCCTACAATAAACATAATTCAATAACCATAAACAAAAACTAGTAGCTTGCTTGATAACTGACAAGCAGAAAATACCAATTGGTACATATCCGACATCGCTATCATCATTGACCCGAACCATGTCTCTGCCGGAAGAGAACATGCGAAGGAAATATCTTGGATGATATCTCTAGCTCAGAAGCAGATGTCTCATACTACTAGTTTGTTGAAACCGAGATTTGATCATAGTAATTGAAAGCAAATAATGTAAGCAACAGACTAGAATGATTTGGTCGAATAATGTAAGAGAAAAGTGGTTATTTCATTAACAGAATCTCGAAACAATACAATTCATTAACAACAAACCAGCTGCACTTTCTATTTATATTGGCAGCTAACTAACTCTTCTAGAAACAGAAAATGCGATATTAGAAGAAACATAAAATGCAATTTTAATAACACGTACACGCTTAGCTAACTACTTAAACGGAAAAGATCACAGCCGTTGATCTGGATGGCTCGCGATTAGCCACATGCTCGCCTTCTCCGTACACACTTCGAGCCCCAGCAACAACATCAATACTGCTCTTTATTCAAACTGCTATGCTTGATCATCTTCAAGCTTTATTCTGCAATATTCAACAAGCAAGCTCAATACCTTCCTCAAGAGGAAGATGTATGAAAATCAAATATCTTCATCTTGGATAGAAGATATCTAAAATGAGGACCATTCAACCCTTTTGTAAAAAAATCGGCTAACTGCAAACCAGATGGCGAATAGATAGGTTGAATGAATCCTTTATTATATTGCTCCCTAAAAATATGATAATCAATCTCTCTGTGCTTAGTCCTCTCATGAAAAACAGGATAACGAGTGATATGTAGAGCTGATTGATTATCACATGTTAAAGGAATGGGCCGAGGGACAATAATTTGTAGATCTTTACACAAGTAGGAGATCCATAATAGCTCTCTAGTGGTGGAACTAAGATCCCTATACTCTACTTATGCACTAGATGCAGAAACTGTACATTGCTTCTTACATCTCCAAGATACAAGGACATCCCAAAAAACACACAGAAGCCAATTAAAGCCCTTCTAGTATCAGGGCATGTTCCCCAGTCTGCATCACTATGTACTAGCAAAGTAGAAGCATTATCAACTGGATAAAAAAGAACAAGTGAGGGCTGGCATTTAAGATACTTCAGCACATGAACTGCAGCAGACCAGTGAGAGTCAGTTGGACAAGATATAAATTGACTTAACTGTTGGACAACGTGACTAAGATCAGGCCTGGTTAACTTCAAATATAGTAGCTGATAGTTTATGGCCTAACAGCTAGGCCCAAGCAAGAGGCCCAACAAAGTTGGACCTCGAGAAGAGCTCGGCCCAACGCAAGGCCCACTCGAACTACAGCTCGGCCCAGTCACAGCTCGATCCCAATACAAGAAGGACTCCTTTCCAAGCCTATCTCGAAGACATATTATAGAGAGATAGAGATTCAGATATGTATCATAGAAAAGATATAGATAAAGCCCCAAGGTTATCTAATTTGGGCCTAGACTCTGTATTAGAGAAGGATTCTACTTGTAAGCCTAAAAATAAATGCTAGGATAGAAGAGAGGGATACACAATCTCTCAAACTCTCATACACTAGAGCAATAAACATTTTCTCTCCTTCCCCGTGGACGTAGACCTGTTCTAAACGGATCGAACCATATAAATTCTTTGCGTTCCTTCATTACTTTTCATATTCTCTTCGTCATAACAAATGGTCTAACAAAAGCACGATAGATCACTGGCGCCGTCTGTGGGAACCTTATATACGTGTTTTGGTCAAAGGTTTTCACGACCTTGCTCAATTATGCCGAATGATACTCGATCCAACGCTCCAAGGTTGCGGGTGGCAATAACAAAGACGCCGAAGCCAACCCCCATCGACCTAGGAATTGCCCCTTGGAGAATCCAGACCGCAACATAATCGCGGAGGAGGTCCCAGTTCATAAGGAGGGCGAGGAGGTCGGTTCGAAAAAGGAGGCGAGCCACCATGCCGACGTGTCCCGACATGATTACTCCGACCTCAACAACGCCATCTGAGGTTTTCTGAAAGCCAACGAGGACAAACTTATCCAATCGCTCCAACAAACTCAAGGCCCCGAGAAGGGGGGCCAAAAGGTGCAGCAAGGTTCGACCAAACGGCAGGAGAAAAGGGATGCGAGCCTGGAGTTCTTCCAGGAATGAAGGAGGTACCGCACTCCCCCTCGCCACATGCCTCGAGATCGCAGCCGGAGTCGAGACCGAGATCACCACCACAGCAAATGTAACGATTCTCCCCGCCGTCACAGGTCGCATCACAGACAGGACCGGTCTCCTCGGTGATCTCATTCGGACGAAAGATCCAACCACCGAGGATGAGGATTTGAAGGGTACGAAATGCTCACCATCCCGTTCATTAAGGAAATTTGCGAAGCTTGTATTCAAAGCTGTTATAAGGTACCAAATATCCCATCTTATGATGGCCAAAGGGACCCAAGAAATTTCCTTTGTCAGTATCAATACAGCATGTGGAATCAAAGGCTTAATGATATCCACATGTGCAAGTTTTTCCCGAGCTCTTGGTCGACACCGCTCTGGTGTGGTTCGATAGCCTACCACCGCGAAGTATTGGCTTGTACGACAAGCTAGTGGAGGTCTTCAAGCGAAAATTCTTCCAAAAGGCGAAGCCAAAGTACACCCCGGCGAAACTCCTGACAATCAAGCAAGCAGAGGGTGAATCCATCAATGACTTCCTGACAAGATTTAGCAAGGAATCCTTGAAGGTCGATGATGCCACCAACGTCCTCATCATCTCGGTGTTTCACAAACGCCCTCAACCTGGTGCGCTATATCGGGAGCTCGTTAGGCGAGAGCCCCAAACCCAGTCCGAGCTCTGGAAGATAGCCGATGAGTACGCCTGAGTAGATGATGCTAATCGAAGGAAACGCGATCAGGATAAGAGCGAATCATCAGGCAAGAAGAAGCAGGCCATAAATCGCGGAAACCAAAGCTCAGGTCGGCGTAACGTTCACGACAGGCTACAGAAAGGTCCGCTGAAGTCCAGACTAGGACCTCGTCAAGGTATTGAGTCTAGGTTGGGACCTCGGAAAAATCCCGACCAAACTCAATACACTCCTCTAACAAAGCCGAGGGCAGAGATCTACGAACTCCATGCAAATCTGTTCGAGAAACTTCACCCCATGCAAAGGCCGGCTGATCGCCGGTCTAAGAAGCGCTACTACTCGTTCTATGAGGACCATGGCCATGACACAGAAGAATGCAGGGACCTCGCTGAGAGCATCGATGCCTTGGTGCAAGATTGTCCCCTCAAAAGGTATCAAGGCCACGACAATGGGTAGGGCAAGAATAAGCGACGTTGCAATCGGGAAAATAAAGACTGCAACACCCAGTCGAACAAAAAGGCGAAGCAGGACCCCGATGATGACGAAGATGACACGCCCAAGTTCGATGGGACAATTGAGGTCATAACCGGACTGCCCCCAGGGCAGACAAAGTCCTCCTTGAAGGCCGAAGCTCGGAGGAGCCCACCAACAAAAGGCTGGAGAAAGAGGAGCTCATCACATTCTCCAAAGTCAATCCAAACCCGGCTAATACCCCGCACCATGACGCCATCGTTATCCAGGCCGGAGTCGCGAACAAGTTGGTACATCGGGTGTTCGTGGATAGTGGAGCCTCAGTCAGTGTTCTCTTTAGAACGTGCTTTGATAAACTGAGCATTGATGCATCTCGGTTAACCCCGGCACCACTGCCATTACGGAGCTTTGCGCATAACGAAACGCGACCTGATGGAGTCATAAGCCTGCCCGTCACGGTAGGGCGATCTCCGACGAGCTCGACCACATCGGTCCAATTCTTTGTGGTGCAAGCCCCGTCATCATACAATATCATACTTGGAAGGGATTGGCTGAATGCGGTCAGAGCCGTCTGCTCGACCTATCACCTGATGATAAAGATCCCGACCAAAAACGGAGTGGTCAAGGTCAGAGGCAACCAAAAACGGACAAAATAATACATGCAGATCGCATTGCGAGGTGCCGAGATAACGGAGTGGCACCACCAGGCATAGCGATCACGACAGATTGTGGAGCTGGAACAAGAGAAGACACCATCTGCCCGAACTCCATAGACTGAAGAGGTCCCATTGTACGACGATGAGCCTACTAAGATCGTCAAAGTTGGATTTGCCGGACCACCTCAACTCAGGCTGCAGATGATCCAGCTTCTCAAGGAGTACAGAGATGTCTTCGCATGGACACCCCTTGACATGGCTGGGATTTCTCCGGAAATTATTACTCACAGGATTAATATCAATCCCAGCATTAAGCCGGTGAAGCAAAAACAGCGACAGTCCGCCGCGAAAGGAATCAGGTCATCCATGACGAAGTGAAGCAGCTACTTCAGGCGAAGATTTTGTTCGAAGTCAAATACCCGACCTGGATAGCCAACTCGGTGATGGTCCGAAAAGTTGGGATAGGGTGGCGGATGTGCATAGATTACACCGATCTCAATAAACACTGTCCAAAAGATTGCCATCCCCTCCCTAACATAGATAAAAAAGTAGAATCCTTAGTTGGCAATAGACTTTTTAGTTTTTTAAATTTGTATAAAGGGTATCATCAAGTGATAATGAGTAGAGAAGATGCCCCCAAAACAGCTTTTATTATTGATTTTGGGGTTTTTGCATACAGAAAGATGCAATTTGGTCTAAAAAACACAGGAGCGACCTACCAAAGAATGGTCGACAAGATATTTCAGCCCCACATTGGGAAAATTGTCGAGATTTATGTTGATGACATAGTCGTCAAGAGCCAAGAGGAGGGTACTTGAATAGGCGATCTCAGAACTATCTTCGACATCCTTCGGAGTGTCAACTTGAAGTTAAACCCGCAAAAGTTCACCTTCATAGTGCGAGCTAGGAAATTCTTGGGTTACTAGATATCGCAGAAGGGGCTTGAGGTAAATCCATCCAAAGTTCAGGTCGTCAAGGACATGATGGTACCCAAGTCGATCCACGATGTGCATAAGCTAACATGATGTCTCGCTGCTTTGAGTCGTTTCCTCTCAAAGGCGGTAGAAAAGCAACTCTCGTTCTTTCAAATTCTGAAGAAGGCACCGAACTTCAAATGGAGGGAGGAATACCAGAAATCATTTGACGAGCTCAAAGGTTACCTCGCCAATCTCCCTACATTATCCGTTCCGAAGGAAGGAGAAACTCTGTTGCTGAACCTCGGCGCTTCGGACGAGTCCATCAGAGTGCAGTGTTGATCCGAGAAGAGGGGCGTCGCCAACTCCCCATCTATTTTATAAGCTAAGCACTCAAAGGACCCGAGCTGAGGTACCAGCCATTGGAGAAGATCGCTCTTGCGCTGGTCAACACGGCAAGACAATTGAAACTATACTTTCATGCACATCCAATCTACGTTCTTACCAACCTGCCACTTCGCCAAGTCCTCATGAAGCCTGAAGCCTCGGGCCACATTGCGAAGTGGGCCATTGAACTCGGGGAACATGCAATATCTTTTCATCCCTGAAAAGCTACAAAAGGACAAGCCTTAGCTGATTTTCTAGCTGAGACCAAATTCAGAGAGAATCTGAAAGCTCCCGAACTGACCTCAAAGAGAATTGAAACCGAGCCGCAAAAGGAAGCACCTGCGAACTGCTGGCAGATTTATGTTGATGGGGCTTCGGGGGAGGCAAGAAGCGGGGCAAGAATCCTACTTATCAGTCCTGACGGGCACGAGATAACTTATTCACTCCGATTCGCTTTTCCAACCACCAACAACGAAGTGGAGTATGAGGCCCTCCTCCATGGGCTTCGCCTTGCCAAGAGCCTCAATGTACAGGC
>JAOWBJ010107695.1:0-14231 GCA_028566335.1 Monarda citriodora | reverse complement strand
AGTGAAGAGAGAATGAAGTCGTGATGAATATATAAACATATGAGTGGTCATTTATACAGAAGCAATTTGCAAAGAGTTTGGATAATTTAAATTTTGAATTGACGCATTAAGGAACGCAATCAATTAATGCATCATTGGAAGATCACCAACTATTCATCCCTTATTTTAAGATATGATCATAATTTTACAAAACAATATATATGCTAATTGAATTTTGACATAATCATATTTTGATTTAAAAAAAATTAATCCCATCAAAATAATATATGTAGTTGATTCTTACCATAATTATACATGTTATATGAGTAATTGACAAAAAAAAAAAAAAAACAGGGCAAGTCTGGCCGACCGTTAGACGTTTGAAGCCACTGAATCATGCCCCAGACGACGAGTCATAGCATATAAGATAGATAGATATGTATACAGAGGCAGATCTAGTTTATGAGGGGAGAGAGTTTAAGCCCCTCCTTAATTTTTTTATACTATGAAATTATAAAAAAAAATATGTATATACTTCAGTCCTCATTTTCTTGAAAATTTGAAAGAAGAGAGTGATGAAATGTAGAAGATAAGAATGAACTGAAGTGTGAAGAGGAACAAAAAGTATATAGAAATATATGTGATATGTGATATAAAATTTTTAAAATAGTAAAGCTTAACGGTCATTTTTTTCTGAATCCGACATTGTATGTATATACATTTATATGTGATAGTACATGGCCCAACAACTAGGCCCAAGCACGAGGCCCAACAAAGATGGACCTTGATAAGAGCTCGGCCCAACGCTATTCGGCCTGAACATAAGGCCCAATCCGAAGACAGCACGACCCCAACACAAGGTCCAATTGAGATCGGCCCAACCAGGCCCAGCTCGGAGCCCACTCCGGTAATTCAGCCCATGGCCAGCTCGATATAACACTCCTACAACAAGAAGGACTCCTACTCCAAGCCTATCTTGAATACATATTATAGAGAGATCGTGTTTTGATCACAACTTTTCACAAACTTGTTCAACTATGCCTCCGAAGAACACCAGATCGAAAGCCTCCCGGGCCGCAGGCGGTAACAACAGTAACACCAACAAGGATGCTGAGGCCGCCCCGCGCCCACACAGGAAGGATCCTGTGGTGAATCCAGGCCTCAACCTGGCTCTGGAGAACATTCCAATTGACCGGGAAGGCAACGAGATCGGCTTCGGTAAGGAGGGGAGCCAACACGCCGCTGCTTCGCGGCACTCCGGATTAGACATCATAATCCGGGGTTTCTTGGAGGAGTACCTCCAGCGAGTTAAAGGTCCTCACAAAGAAGGACCACAAGAACAGCAAGGGTCAACCCGCAATCGGGAGTAGAAGGATCCAAGCCTGGAGATTCTCCGGGAACGGAATCGAGGCTGTAGTCGAGATCGCACTCCGCCTCGAGGCTGCAGCCGAAGTCGAGACTAAGGCCACCACCACAACCGACACGACCAGTCACCCCGACATCGCAGGTCGCTTCGCAACCGAGATTGGTCTCCTTCGCGGTCTCCATTAGAGGAAAGATCCCACAACCGAGGTGGAGGGCTCGACGCATAGGGTTGTTGACCACCCCATTTACCAAGGAAATCTGCGAGACTCGTCTCCCGAGCCGTTATAAGGTGCTCAGCATCCAATCTTATGATGGCCAAAGGGATCCAAGAAATTTCCTTGGTCAATTCCGGTACAACATGTGGAACCAAAATGTGAAGGAGGTTCACATGTGCAAGGTTTTCCCCGAGCTATTGGTCGACATAGCTCGGGTGTGGTTGATAGCCTACCACTAAATAGCATCGGCTCATACCGCAAACTCGTGGAAGTCTTCAAGAGAAGGTTCCACCAAAAAGCGAGGCTGAAATTCACCCCGGCGCAACTGTTGACCATCAAGCAAGCGGAGGGGGAATCGATCAACGACTTCCTGACTCGGTTCAATCAGAAGGCGTTGAAAGTTGATGATGCCAGCGATGTGCTGATCATCTCGGCGTTCCAGAATGTCTTGCGACCTGGTGCCCTATACCGGGAGCTCGTCAGGCGGGAACCCCAACACACAGGCCGACCTGTGGAAGATCGTGGATGAGTACTCTCGATCCGATGACGCTGATCGGCAAAAGCGCGACCAGGACATAGGAGAATCATCCAGCAAGAAGAAACAATCCGCAGATCGCGGTCTTCAAAGTTCAGGCCGTCGCAACGTCCACGAGAGGTTGCAGAACGGTCCAGTGTCATCCCGACTTGGACCGCGTCAAGGTATTGAGTCCAGGCTAGGTCCACGTCAAAACCCAGACCCGCCTCAATACACACCCTTGACGAAACCACGTGTAGAGATCTACGAGCTGCACATCAACCTGTTCGAAAAGCCCTGCCCTATGCAGAGGCCGGCTGATCGCAGGTCAAAGAAGCGGTATTGCACTTTCCACGAGGATCACGGCCACAACACAAAGGAGTGCCGCGACCTCGCAGAATGTATTGAGGCCTTGGTACAAGATGGTACCCTCAAGAGGTATCAGGGCCATGGCAATGGCGAGGGGAAGAACAAGAAATGTCGCAATCGGGGGAAGGATGGCTGCCAAGCTAACAAAAAGGCGAAGCAGGAACCCGAGGATGATGATGACAATATCACGCCCCAGTTCGATGGGACCATTGAGGCCATTACTAGACTGCCCTTGGGGCAGACCAAGTCCTCCCTCAAGGCCGAAGCCCGGGGTCCGAGCTCGGAGGAGCCCGCAGGCAAGAGACTCAGAAGAGAGGATGCCATCACCTTTTCCGAGGTCGATCCAGTCCCTGCTATGACCCCGCATCATGATACTATTGTGATCCAGGCTGGGTCGCAAACAAACTAGTGCACCGGGTGTTCGTTGATAGTGGAGCATCTGTGAGCGTTCTTTTCAAAACGTGTTTTGATAAGCTGAGCCTAGACGCAGCTCAGTTAGCCCCAGCGTCCTTGCCACTGAAAAGCTTTGCACAAGAGGAGACGCGACCTGACGGGGTCATAAGCGTACCCGTCACTATAGGGCAATCTCCAGCAAACTCTACCACATCTATTTAATTTTTTATGGTACGTGCCCCGTCGCCTTATAATATCATCCTTCGGATGGATTAGCTCAACGCGGTTAGAGCTGTTTGCTCCACATACCATCTTATGATCAAAATCCCGAAAAAAAACTGAGTGGTCACAGTTAGAGGCGACCAGAAGCGGGCTAAGGAGTGCAAGCAGATCGCACTACGTGGTGCCGAGACGACTGAGCGGCACCACCAAGCATAGCAATCAAAGCAGATCGTGGAGCTCGAAGAAGAGAAGACATCATCTGCCAAAGCCCCACTCACCGAGGAGGTCCCACTATATGTCGATGAACCAACCAAGATCGTAAAGGTTGGATTCGCCGGACCTCCCCAACTCAGACTGCAGATGATCCAGCTCCTCAAGGATTATAGAGATGTCTTCGCATGGACACCCGTCGACATGACCGGGGTGTCCCCAGATATTATCACTCACCGGCTCAACATTGATCCCAGCATCATGCCGGTGAAACAGATTCAGCGACAGTTCGCTGCAGAGAGAAACCGGGTGATCCAGGACGAAGTGAAGCAGTTATTCCAAGCGAAGATCCTATTCGAAGTCAAGTACCCGACCTGGATAGCCAACCCGGTGATGGTCTGAAAAGCGGGAGGAGGATGGTGCATGTGCATAGATTACACCGATCTCAACAAGCACTGCCTAAAAGATTGTTACTCCCTCCCCAATATAGATATGAAAGTAAAAGACTTAGTCGGCTATATTATTTTCTATTTTTTAGACTTGTATAAAGGGTACCACCAAGTTTTAATGAGTAGTGAAGACGCCCCCAAAATAGCTTTTATTACTAATTTTGGAGTTTTCGCGTATAGAAAGATGCCATTTGGTCTAAAAAATGCAGGAGCGACCTACCAAAAAATGGTCGACAAGATATTCCAGCCCCACATTGGGAAGATCGTCGAGGTCTATGTCGATGACATAGTTGTGAAGAGCCGAGAAGAGGGTACCTGCATCGGCGACTTCTGTACTGTCTTCGACATTTTCCGAGCTGCCAACCTGAAGCTGAATCCGCAGAAGTGCACTTTTATGGTGCGAGCTGGAAATTTCCTGGGTTGTTGGATATTATAAAAGGGCTTGGAGGCAAATCCATCCAGGGTTCAAGTCGTCAAAGACATGGCGATACCTAAGTCCATTCATGATGTGCACAAACTTACAGGGTGCCTCGCTGCTTTAAGTCATTTCCTCTCACAAGCGGCGGAAAAATCGCTCTCATTTTTCCAGATTTTGAAGAAGGCTCTGATCATCGAATGGAGGGAGGAACACCACAAAGCCTTTGAGGACCTCAAATACTACCTTGCCCATCTTCCCACGCTGTCCGTTCCAAAGGAGGGGGAACCTTTGTCATTGTACCTTGGCGCAACGGATGAGTCCATCAGTGCAGTGCTAATCCGAGAGGAGGAGCGTCGCCAACTCCCTGTATACTTTATAAGTCGAGCACTCAAAAGACCCGAGCTAAGGTACCAACCATTGGAGAAGATCATGCTTGCTCTTGTTAATGTTGCAAGACGACTAAGGCCATACTTCCATGCACATCCAATCCAAGTCCTAACCGATCTCCCACTTCGTCAAGTCCTCACCAAACCTGAAGCTTTAGGACGCATTGCGAAGTGGGCTATTAAACTCGGAGAGCACACGATGTCTTTTCATCCCCGCAAAGCCATTAAAGGACAAGCCTTGGCCGATTTTCTATGTTGATGGAGCTTCGGGGAAAGCAGGCAGTGGAGCAAGGATCCTGCTCATAAGTCCCGATGGGCACGAGGTAACCTATTCACTCCGTTTTGCATTCCCAACCACCAACAATGAGGTGGAGTATGAGGCCATTCTTCATGGACTTCTCTTCGCCAAGAGCCTAAACATTGATGCTGTCAAAGTTTACAGTGACTCCCAAGTCGTGGTAAATCATATATTGAGTGCAAGTGAAGCCAGCGGAGAGAAGATGAAAAGGTACCTCAACAAAGTCCGCAGCTCGCAGCAGATGTTCTCATATTTCAAACTGGTCAGAGTTCCGCAAGGACAGAACCACCGAGCTGACGCCTTTAGTAAGCCCGCATCGTCCCAATCAACCAGTTTGCCAGTAGAGGACATCCAGAGCAGAAGTATCGATGAGGTTGAAGTGAGTGATATCAACAATGATCCCAGCTGGATGACCCCAATCCGTACATATTTGGAGAAGGGGAAATTACCTGGTGATAAGCTCGAAGCCTGGAAGCTTCTCATAAAATCTCTGAAATACATGCTAGAGCAGGGTGTTCTCTACTGCAAATCCTACCCCTCTTACGGTGTGTAGGACCCGGTGAAGCGAACTACGTCATGCGAGAAGTTCATGAAGGGTCATGTGGCAGCCATATTGGACCCCGAGCTCTGTCCAAGAAGGTTATGTGAAGCGGATATTACTGGCCAACGTTGGCTCACGATGCAACCGAGCTGGTTAAGAGCTGTCCACAATGCCAAGTCCACACAAACATGCAACGACTTCCACAGACCGAGCTCGCCAACATGCAAAGCCCGTGGCCATTCATGCAATGGGGGATTGATATTGTTAGACCCTTTGACAAGGCCCCGGGACAGATGCAATTCTTGATCGTTGCAATCGACTTCTTCACAAAATGGGTAGAGGCCGAACCTTTGGCCAAAATCACAAGCAAGAATGCCTGCAACTTCGTGTGGAAAAATATCGTTTGCCGGTTTAGGATACCGCACATATTGGTCTTGGATAATGGGATACAGTTCACGGATAGAGTGTTCAGAGAATGGTGTGAAGAACTTAACATCTAACAAAAGTTCACCGCGGTAGCTCATCCTCAAGCCAACGGAAAGACCGAGGTCACCAACCGAACTATCATGAACGGACTGAAATCTCGACTGGGACGAGCTAAAGGAAGGTGGGTGGTGAACCTACCCAATGTTCTATGGTCCTACCGAACTACACCCAGAACCTCGCATGGAGAAATGCCATACAGTCTAGCCTATGGCACCGAGGCAGTTATACCAATCGAGATCGGGATGCCGATCTCTCGTGTTATACACTTCTCCGAAGAGGTCAACGATGAAAATTGATTTAGACTTGTTGAAAGAGAAGAGAGATCTCGCCTTCATAAAGGAAGCCCAATATAAACAACCGTCGAGTGAAGCATCATTACTTCCAGGTTGGAGACCTTGTACTCAGCAACAACGAAGTCAGCAAAGCAGAGAAGCTCGGCAAATTGGAAGCCAAATGGGAAGGACCATATCAGATCGCAGAAGATCTCGGCAAGTGTTCCTATAAGCTCGCACAGTTATCCGGCGAGATCTTACCCCACACTTGGCATATTTCCAATTTGAAGAAGTTTTATGTATAAGTGAGCGAAGTATAGGCTAGACATATAGTGTTGCATCCTTTAGGGCTTCATGTAAATATTTCTATCTTTTCTATACTTTCAGAATTTCGACTTCTATTTTAATAAAATTTCCTTCATTCATTATGAGTATCATTACATATTTTTGCATGTCTCACTTATAAGTAAAAATTCACACAACAATTTCTCTAAGGCTGGCCCCCTTATGAGATAACATTCATCTCCGAACTCATAAGACCCGAACTAAGGGTCAAGTCCCACAAAGGAGAAACCATTACTTCAAAACAGCCTTGACCTCGTTCATCACAAACGAGAAGTACATACTCCAAACTAGTCGTGACCTCGGTCACTGCAAAAAAGGAGCGACCCAGCTTCAAACTAGCCTTAACTTCGGTCATCGCAACAAAGAAGCAACTCATACTTCAAAAGAGCAAAGACGCATGTCATAGCAAAAGAGAAGTAAACATGTTCGCAGTTCGCAACGACAAGAAAAGAATGGCGAAACGACAATTTTATTATTCAAGGGAAAAAAGATTACATTATACACATTCCTATTACAACATTACGGTTGCTGGGTCTTATTGCCGGGATTAAAACTCAACCAGTTCTCTACAAAGTCTTCTGGGGAGTTGAAGTTGGCATTCATTAAGCCGTCCAGGTCGAAGCCACGACCTTGTCCTCCTCCGCGACCAGATGTCCCCCGACTTGCCGACCTCCCACCTCGGTGACCTTTAGCCACCACATGTTGTGCTCGACGAATCTCCACAGCTCTCATGGGCTGTCGAACAGCAACAGCAAAAGAAGGACTAGCCTCATTCGCAAAAGAACGATCCCCAACAAGCTTGCAGAGTGAAGGGTACTTATCTAGGATAACCTGGTAGAACCAAGCTAAGCTCTTCAACTCGAGGATCTTCTCATGCAGCACAAGTGGTTCACAGTCCTCACGCCGACCATAAGCATTGCACGCTGTCACGAGCTTCCTGACTCTTGAGATCGCTACACCACCACTTCGCTGCACAAAAAGCTCATGTGCCATATGCTCCTGGTCCATCTTCTCCAGCTCTCTATTCGCATCCTTCAGTTCGCCTCCGGTCTCTTGTAACTGATCTTGAAGAAGAGTATACCGTGCCTGGAGCCTGTCATATTTAATTTGAGCCGACTTCGCAACACGCTCACATTCCACTACAGCCCAGTCGTATTCATCTTTCCAATGCCCCAGCTCGCCCTCCAGATTGCTTGCCGAGCTAGGCCCAGCCGGGACCATAGCATCGAACTGATAATACTTGTCTTTCCAAAAGGCAATTTCAGTTTTTGCGGCCTCAAGCGAGTCCAGTAACCCATTTATGCGATCAACAAGTGGCAATGCATCATATATTTCAGGAAACGGAGACTAATTACATAAGAAAAATAAAGAACAAAATAGCAGAAATCAGATATGAGAAGCGAAGTGTTTCTTTATTTACAGCAAAAGTAATGCCCTAGTGGCACTGTAGGTACATGGCGATCTAAAAAAAAAACAATTACAAGGGAGGAGTTAACCAACCCCAGCATCCTGATCGGCATCCACCACCGGCTCCTCGACATGGGCCTTCTCTTTGGATATTTGGGAGAAGAGAGCGTTGATTTTGGCCTCCCGGTTGACATCCATAGCTCGCACCGCCTCGGCAGTGAGCCGAACAGAGGCGTACTCCAGTTCCTTCAGCAAGGGAAAATCACGAAGACCCGCCCACACCTCCTCAACCAAAGCCCGGTTGTTCTCCTCATCAGTCCGGGCCGTGCACCCATGCTTCATGACATCCAGTTCGAGGTGGTCAATGTTCACGGTTTCCAACATCTTCACCACCGCCGCGTCGCCAAGTACAGTGCCAAGGTTCGACGCCAGATCACCAAACCTCGACGAGAGCATAATCCTCTCCACCACCGCCCTCAGTAGCGGTCCCTGGTCCGCCACCACCTCAGTGGCGAAGTGACAGTGCTCACGCCGCAGGCTGCGGAGCTCCACCTTTAAGGCCGCCAATGAAGCTTGGGCGGCCTCCTCCGACTTTCGATATGCAGCAGCTTCAGTATCAGCCTCTTCAACCTTCTTGCGGGTAGACTCCATCTCCTCCTGCGAGCTCATGAGGGCCTTTGCAGCGGCCCCCCTCTTCAACAAAGAGGCAGCCCGGGCCATCAGTTGCTGAACTTCCGTCAGCATCCCCTCAGCAACCTGCCATAACAAAATCCTAAATCAGTCTTCAGGGTCACTATACTGGTAAAAAACAAAGGAGGAGCATATTAGTTACCTCCAGCTCGCTGGGGGGAGATCGACATTTGGTTTGGCGGTCAGATCGATCTGCGAACTGACAACCGTAGAAATCTTCGGCGGCTTCTTGAATCCATGCTTCATCCGCTTAAACTCGAGAGTTGGCATGGAATATGCCCCCTCAGTTCGGAGAGAGATCATGTCGTCATGCGTCCTCTCCGAGGATGTCGCAGACACTTCCACATTATCGGCCTCGGCCGACCTCTTTTTGCTCTTCAACTTGAGACCCACTGCACAAGAACAAACAAATCAAATGATTTCGCTATGCAGTCAATCAAATAAAAGACAAAAGACAAGAAAGCCCTACCCTTCCCCACCTCCTTCGCGGTAGATGGATCATCAGGGACAGGCCGCATTTTGGCCTCCTTAATCAACATCTCTTTCAGTTCGGGATACTGAAGGGAGACTTTAATCTTACCTAACGTGCCAGTTCGCCAGGCGAAGATCGACACACCTACATCAGCAGCTCGAAGAAAGAAAAATTTCGAGTGCCAATCCTGGACTTTATTGGGAAGATAGCCTTAGCCTTTGAGTTCGGCGTAAGGTAGTACCAGCTCGGAGAAGTTTTAAAAAAGAAAAAAATTCAAGACCATATCCCGAGTAAAAGTTTGCTTTGCCTCGGACTCGAGATAGCGAGGTGACAAAATGAATTTCGGGTTATTTGCCCTAGCGACAGTTCCTACACCACCAAGAGCGAGATATAAGCAGTAAGAAGAGGGAAACAAAGACCACTACGAAGTGAATCTTCATAAACAGTGACAAAACCAAAAGGAGTGGCACATGCCCGATCAGACGGACCCGGAACGATGAACTCAGCATTCTCGGGAAGATGGAACTCACTACATAGTTCCCTAACAGCAGATAGAGACAAAGACGAGGTATACCTATTTACATTTCCCAACCCTTCAACGGTTGGGAACGACGTATAGCCAGAGGTGGACGATTCCTGTCCTACTCGGTAAAACGTAACCGGAGTTGTACCCCGGCCCATAATCTTAAATTCTACCTTAAAAGACGCTACTCTAGCAGAGGAAGACATAGTAACTTTGTAACGACTGCACTTTACTCAGGATAGTAAGTCTGGGAACCCATCACTAGGGGGATTAAGAAGCGGGATAGAAAGGGGAATTTAATAATTATCAGGGATATTCCTCAGAAAACCGAATAATCGAAGGGGAAGTCACGATACTTAATAGACCGTAGCAAAAATGTCTCAAAGTGTACAGAATTCTCAGTGTATGCAGCGGAATAGATTACTTAATATCAAATATGTAAGTTCAAAGAATAGAAACGTGGACAAAGACACGTGTATGAAGACACGAGCCACCAAGAGTTTTTTCGTCTTAAAGGATCCCGCCGATCACCATGATTCGTCACCGCTCAACCTGCACGTAAGGAAAACACATACAGGGCTGAGTACAAAAGCACTCAATGAACACATGCCCAAAACATTTACTATTGTCAAGCCATTCTTATGAATCATATGGATTTTCTTAAAAGAGCCTATGTTCATTAAAAGCATTTGTGATCTTAAAAGTGCTTGCGCAAGCAAAGTTCTTTGGTAATCCTCCATATCTGCCCTTTTCATAACCGAGCCGGCAAGTTGGCCACCTTCCACGGTCACCTCAAACGTTGAGCCGAAGGTATCCGTTCCTTGCGTGTACAGTTATCCAAATTTATTCACATAATTTGGCCGAAGCCGACAGATAGGCATCATACAAAACCAAAACATTTTATGGCAGGACAATCATTGAAAAGAATTTATTGGCTAATAAAGCGCATTTTATTTCGAAAGAAAGACCACACAGGGGTTCTTAGTTAGAAATTCCACCTTATCGATAGATTTTCCTTGACACTCGATTTTTCGACCGAGCCTCACGAGCGCTCTTTCTCCGAACAACCTTCATTATTAATGACGGAAATAAGTTCCTCGTATGCCGAATATTTATTCGGTACTTACTAATTTATTTCCTAAGCGCTTGATTATTATTTTAATTCTAAGGGTGTAGTTAGGAATTCTCATAACAGTCTTTTAATAATTTATTCCACGACTTCGGTCCCTCGGGAATAATATTAGCAAATTAATCGGTACTCGATATCTTAGGAAATTAAGACATAATTAATTAAATTCGAAATTTTCGAATTAATTTAATTCAGCCCAAGCATTTTATTTAATAGGTCCAGACTTAATTAATTCTGGCCCATGAATTTTCGGCCCAATGGTTATTAATATTGCAGCCCACAAGAATTAATATTGTAGTCCAATAAAAATCCTTCTCCTCTTTTTTTATAAGGGAAAGTAACCCCACTTTACTTATTCTTTAAAAGTTAAAGGGGTGGAAACCCTACTCCCCTCCCTTATCCGCCACTTTCTGGATACTCTCTTTCGTCTCTCTCTCTCTCTCTCTCAGAATCTGCCCCTCTTCCCTCGCGGTCTCCGCTGCTGGCCTCCTCCGCCATGGTCCGTCGCCGCTGCCCTCGCTGCGGCCTGGTGGTGGCTTCTCCTCTCTCCCTCGCCCCTCCCTTTGGTTTTCTGACGCGGTTCTGTAGCCGCTCGATTCGGTTGCCTCCGTCGGAGTGACGCCGCCGCTGAGGCCGTAGCCGCCGCATTGCTGGTGGTGCCGGCGGGTGGCGTCCTTTCTCTGTCTCGTTTTCTCCGCCGTCGCTCGGGGTCCGCCGCCGTTGACCCTCTACCCGGACTCCGGCGTTGCCGTCACTGGTCTCTTGTCGGCGTAGCCGTCGTGTCCCTACCTCGGTCTCTGTAGCCGGCGGCTCGAAGCCCGCCGTAGGCCACCCTTCGATTTCAGTCGTTGACCTCCCCCTTTCTGCCATTGCTTTCGTGGCTGGTCCGATGGGCTTCGGGGCGGAGTTCGATCGCTTGGTGAGAGGGCACAAGTTGCAACTCCCACACCTCCGATGAACTATTTTCCGATCTGCCCTAAAGAAAGACTCGAATCCTCTCGGGGACATTCGTCTCATCCCCCCCTCCCCCTTCCACTGCCTCTCTCTCGGTGGTCTCTCCCTCCCCCTCTTTGATTTTTTTTTGATAAAGACTAACCCCCTTTCCTTAATGCAGATTCATAAAAGTAAAGATTTTTTTTTTGTCAAAAGGGGATGAATCGGTCAGTGGCAATGTAATGACCCAAATTTTGAAATAATAAAATAAGCAATTTTGCTTCAAGGTTCCGAAATACGAATATTTCTAATGAGAAGGTTTTAAGTTATTTATATGATATCGCCAAGGCGAAACACCCTGAGTGCCTAAAAGTTTGAGAAGCGAAAAGTAGTTATTGAACTTAACAAGAATAGCCTAGGCTAATCGAGTAAATGTTTGAAAGCAATCTTTAGGTCGCTTAACTTCATTCCTTAGAATAAAAGTTAAAGAGTGAGCGATTCCGCTCCAAGCATTTCGAAGTGGCTCGAAGGTTATCTGGGTTTCAAAGAGAGAGGAACGAGTCCTCTTGATCAAGCGGAAGCGAGTTGTAAAGCTCGCTTGAGCAAGTCCGCTTGTGTGGATGAAAGCGAGTTGAAAAGCTTGAAGACGTTCCGAGCGGACAGTGCGGACAAGCGGATTCGTTGTCTTCTGCTCCGAGAACAAAGAGGTTTCATGTGAGCGAAAAGGGTTCAAGCAATTTCATAGCGAGCGAGTTCGCTCGAGATAGCCTGCTCGAGGAGCGGAGAGCGAAGTTGGCAAGAGTTGAATCGAGCAAATGATTTCGGGCAAAGTGTCCACTGAGTGCTTCAAAGGACTCATTCATGTACGCGTTTTCCCTGTGTGCAGGTTGAGCATGTTGATATTTCTCAAAAACTCACAAAGATGTATACGATGAAGAGAACACGTAAAGGGACACAAAGAGGTAACGTGGTTCGATCTACATGAGTAGATCTACGTCCACGGTGGTAAAGGGTGTTGTTTGTTGTATTGATTGAAGAGGAGTATTACAGTGTACAAAAGATAGCGCGTGCCCTAAACCTATGAACATCAGCTATTTATATGGAACTATTTTCCTGCATACATGGGCTTTGTGTAGCCCATGCGTTGCAGCCCATGAATTTTACATGGCAAGTTCTAGAATCTTCACCGCTAATCTCGTCCTTTCCATTTATCCGGTTCTGATTAAGATAAATCTCCATTAATCTTGTCCTGGCCAGCTGTTTTGTACTACTCACGGTAACTGCCCAAAAGTAGCCTGCGGGAATGAAGGTACCACGTACTTTGGTTGTACACAATGCAGTACATAAGTGACCTCGGCGAAAGGGACGATGGGGTACCTCGGTTTCCGAAGTATGTCAACGAGCTCAGGTGTTCCTGGTCTTGCTTGGACTGCTCTGCTGTCATGATGCCGAGCTATTCAATATGTCCTGCTCCAGCCGAGGAGTTACCGAGCAGTGGAGTTATGTAAAAAGGGGGGCCAACATTCCTTGTTGTGCCGATCACTAGGTCGGTGTTGGGCCATACTCTATCAGGGGAGACGCAAACCGGAGGCCAAACATGCCTCGTAAACAGGACAGAAACCTGTTGGCGGCTGGTTGGCACGGTCACTAGGACCGGCCGCTCGGAGCTCACAACTATCCGGAATGTAAAACCGCCGGCGAAAGGAGGGAAGATCTTCCTCGCCCAATGTCAGCGGATAATCAACTACACTTTCGGGAGTTTTTGATTTTTAGGTCTTTGCCACCGTCGGAGATGGGGGATGGGATAACGGAATAGATTCAGAATCTTCACCCCTACCCTCGGGAATTAAGAAAGAAGAAGACATTTCACTTACTTGTTAAGCAGGAAGCAAGGAAAAGACGAACGCCGGAGTAATAAGTTGGCCGGAAAGTTGTGCAGTCGCCGGAAAATAAGGGGAATTCTGTATATTGCTTGAAGATTAAACAGAGTGTGAAAAAATTGTAAAAATGCCAAAAAGGGGGTATTTATGGAGGCGGCAGGCGCCGTTTCCACTTCCCCATAAAGTGGCGGGAAGCTGGAACGACGCAATGATTAGGTCTCATGCGCGAGCACCAACCCCCACGCGCACACCCTACCTCGCTCGCGGAAAGCTCAAGGGAAGCTCGGCCAAACCCCAACACAAGTGCTCTCCAGCTCGGTAGACCCTAACACGGTACCTCGGCGAAAAGCTGCCAAGACCTCCTCCCTACCTCGCTTCTAGGGGGGCTCTGATAGAGTATGGCCCAACACCGCACTCGCCCAATTACTAGACCCGATCTATAACGGACCTAGTGATCGGGCCAGCAAGGAATGTTGGACCCTTCATACAACTCCAAAGCTCGGTAACTCCTCGGTCAAAGCAGAAGGCAACGGGAACCTCGGTGAAACCGAGCACAGCAGAGCAAGTCACTACACCTCGGTGAAACCAAGGACAACAGAGCTGGCCAGCGCACCCCGGTAAAACCGAGGTGTTCCTTTCTTCCTCTCGCCGAGGTCATCTCTGCACCACGTCCTGTACGTCGACGGTACACAGTACCTTCATCTCTGCAGGCTGCTTTTGGACAGTTACCGTGAT
>JAOWBJ010107591.1:0-14238 GCA_028566335.1 Monarda citriodora | reverse complement strand
GGAACCGAAGCAGTCATTCCGGTCGAAATAGGCATTCCTAGTCCTCGTACTCAGAATTTCGATGCCGAAATCAACGACGACGGACTGAGAGCCGAACTTGATTTGGCCGAAGAAAGGAGAGAACGTGCCAGTATTGCGGAAGCCAAGTACAAGCAGCAAATCGCCCGCTATTACAACAAGCGGGTGAAGACACAGCAATTCCAAGTGGGAGACTTAGTTCTAAGGAACAACGAAGTGAGCCGGACCGAAAAACTTGGGAAGCTGGAGGCTACTTGGGAAGGGCCGTACCGCGTAATCGAGATTCTCGGCAAAGGGTCATACAGACTGGCCCATATGTCCGGTGAACTCATCCCTCGCACTTGGCACGTTACTAATCTCCGGAAGTATCATATTTGAAGCTTATTTTTCATGTAAGTCCGGTCAGCATAAGTCTTGGTTTAATCTTTTATGTCAGCATGCTTCGTCATTTAAGTATTTTGTAAGTTGTCCAGTTGATTTATAAAATTTTCTTTTATTATGTTTGTGCATCAAAAGTCCATGCTAGTCATTTTTCGTGCTTGTTTAGATCCTTTTTTATTAAGTTCGAAGGCTGGCCCCCTTCCGAACAAAAACCTAAGACAAATTGTCACAATCTTCTATACGAAGATAGACTCGTCAAGGTTTTACTATTTGAAAGCACTTCGTACCCCGAACTACTTACCTAAAACGCGTTAAAAAGGAATTCCAATCCTAGCGACATTGTTCGCCAAATAAGGACAAGCTATGCTTCGGTATACCCGAACACTATATATGTTCGGAAATCACGAACACGTTCTCATTTCAAATACATACAAATTAACACGAGATGCGAAGTCTACAAAAGGGGCGCTTCGGTACAAGGAATAGTAATATGTTATGAAAAGCAAATTACAATGACACAAGTTGCTGTCTATTTCTCCGAAGGCTTCTTGGGTACACTACAATGCAGCCACTTCGTAGAAAAATCCGAAGGATCTTTAGCCTGGAGAAGTCTATCTAGGCTAAACCCTCTTTTCGGCTCCAATTTCGGGCCCCGAGATGACGAACTAGCAGGTCTCTTTCCGGCATTTCTTCTCTTCTCCAGCCGGGCCATCTCAATCCTCCGGTCCTGTTCGATGTACTGAGGATCCGAATTGATGTTATGTCCGGGAGGGGGAGGGACGTTATCTACGGCCTCTTTAATCCGAGCTGGTTTGGCTAACAGATGAGGATACGCTTCGGCAACCTTCCGAATCTTATGGATTTCGGATCTATACTCAACACTGATTCTGTTATGCTCACGACTTCGGGACCATGCTTCCGTAATGATTTCCTTGGCATCCGTGATTGTGAGGCCGCCGACGTCTTGAATCATACGTTCATATTGCCCTATCTCCTCACGTGCCAGGCGGACTTCGGTTTTCATGTCAGCAACCAAGATCTCCAAGTCAACCTTTTGTGCAAGCAAGGCATCATACTTCATTTGATCCTCCATAGCTTTCTTCTCGGCCTCATCAGCCACCATAGTATACAGACGCTTCCAGCGGAGAATCTCCAGCTCCTTAAGATTTAATTATACGGAGTAAGCTTTTCAGTTCGGTCTCCCAATCAAAAGCAGTACACTACAAGCATTGTAAATGGGAATTGAAGACATCGAAGAATCGCAAAAAGTAAAGGACGCAGAATGGAGCAAAGAAATTCTTTCATTACTTCAATTGCATTACAAACGGAGCGGCCGTAGCCGAAGTACATAGAGGCAAAAGCAAAAGTGAAAAAAACACAAGGGGAGAAGGCTAGTACATTAGTCTCTCCCCCGTTGACTCCAGCTTCAGCGTCGCCACCGCCAGTCGGAGGAGTCTGCGGCTTTTCCTGCAGCTGGACTCCGGCTCCCGGAGCATCGATGACCGGAGTCTCACGGGGAGGAGACTTCTGACCCGGAGCATCCATCTCCTGGTTCTCGTCCCGAACCGGCTCCTCAATGATCGCCGGAGCCACGTAGCCCAAGGCCGAGAAAGCGGACTCCAAACTCTCGTCTCGGTCCACCGAAACGGACCGGACCATCTCCACCGTAAGCGGTACTGGAGTGTTCACCAGTTCGTCCAGTACCGGCAGAGATTGGAGGCGAGCCTTAATCACCTCTGCGTAACGAGCCACAAAAACGCTCGTCTCGGCCTCGCCGGAGTCATTCACCAAGTTCACCAAATCTCCCGAAAAGGAGGAGAATTGGAGACTTAGGAAGACCTTCTCGAAAGCAGCCCGCAGTACGTCCCCTTGCACGGCGGCGGCGGCAGCTTTCTCCTCTTCGCTCGTCTTCAGCACGAGCTCCAGTTCCGCCTTGGCCCTATCAGCTGTCCTCGTCGCTTTGGCCAAGGCGGACTCTAATTTCTTGACCTCGGACGCCTTTTTGGCGGCGGCGTCATGGGCCCTCTTTGCATCCTCTTGGGCTCGTGCAAGTGCCCGCCCTTGTTTCCGGAAATCCGAGTTGATCCTCATCAACTCGGACTGCACCAGTCCGGACAAGCAATTGTTCCTCTGCAAAAATAACACAAGTCAGAATCCAACATAGTTGACAAAAGATATTTAAAGAAGGTCCACATACCTCCACGAATGAAGAAGGCCACGTACTCGAAGGCGTAGCCTCCTCAGTACTCGGCAGCCCCTTCTCGATGGGAACCCCGCCGAAAGGGGCCAGGGGCAAGTCCTTTCCGCCAATGCTCACCGTCTTCTCAGAGGAAGACGCACCGGAAAAGCCCTTCGGGCTGTCCAGGATTCCGGCACCCGGAGCCAAGTCCCTTGCCCTCTTCGGAGGTCGCTCCTGCGCCGGTCCCGCAGCCTCATTCCTCTTCAGCTTCGCGCGCATATTCACTGCGGAAAAGAAAGTAAAGAGGGTTAGTTTCCAAAGTATAAAGAGGAAACATACTATGTAACTATATCCTCACCAGGAGGGGCTTGGATTTCGGCAACACCCTCACGCGAGGCCATCCCCCCCAGAATAAACTCGTCCTCGGCTAACTGCCGATGAACGACGGGTATGGAAGAAAGGAACCTCTCCGCGGCCCCCATGAACTCCGTCCTCGGCCCCTTAACTACGAGGTTAGGGAACCTCCATACCCGAAGCTGGATATCAGGGCAACGGACGAAGAAGAACCTTCGGTGCCAGTTGGCCCACTTCGTATTCGTCTTGGCCTTAAACTTACGAATAGGAGTAAGGAAGAACCAAGAGCCTTTTCGGCGGAATTGAAAAAAACGGTGGATCAGATCTAAAGTTGGCTCAAACCCCCCCGCCTAAGTTCGGCTACGAACACACTAAGATGTCTCCATGAGTTCGGAGTAGCCTGCCCTAACGGGAGATGGTAGTAATCTAATAGTTCTACGTAGAGGGGATGAAGAGGAAGACGAAGCCCACACATCAGACTCGCTTCGTACACGGTGATGTACCCATCCGTGGGCCTATCCGCCCTAGCATTCGACCCGGGCACCACTATATGGGTCCCGTCCGGAATGCCGTAATCCATGGCTATCTTCTCTACCGTCCTACGATTAAGCATAGGACGATAGTCTTCCACGGGCACTAAATCCGCCGGCACCGGTTTCTTCTTCATCGGCCTAGCCGAGGGCATTTCAACAACCACCACATCGCCCTCAGCCTCACCCGCACTCGCGTTCCCTTCACCAGAACTCTCGCCGCCGCCGTCGCTCACTGAGAACGACGGCTCATCCCCACCTTCACCACTACATCCCTCCCCAACATTCACAGCCTCACGATCGACAGCATTTAAACCCTCGTCTACACTAATAGAGAGAGAATCGGAAAAAGTTGGGAGTTCCATACTTACTTGTAAGAGGTCGAGTGATTTTCGTCGCCAACTGGGGATTCGCAGGAATGATGTTGCCAAGCTCACAGAAAAAAGCAATTTGGATGTTTTCTCTCAATTTTCCCTCACAGAATATACAAATGCGGAAGTGAAAAAAGTTCTTCAAGCCCTATTATTTGGCCTTATATACTAGGATTCGCGTCGATTCGTATCCCGCTTTATCGGGACACGGATCCTCGCATTTAATGCCTGCAGAAAGTGCGCAGACTGCACTTTCCACGTCAGCAGCTTCGTCATTTCGGCAAAGCCGGAGCCATCTTTGTAAGTCCGGCTTCCCCCAGCGCCGGAATGACGCAAACTCTCCATATTTCGACCAGACCCTCATTGCTTTGCTTTTTAGGGGGTACAATTGCCATCTCAATCGTAAACAACTTAAAATCCTCTTCTCGGAACAAACATATTAGAAACCTTGGAACGAAAATGTTATTTTATTATTTATAATATTCGGGCCATTACAGGATTTTTGCTTTGACTTTTTGTTTAAAGAAGATAGTGAAATGAAGATGGCTTTGATGGGAGATATCGCTCGACCCACCTTTGGGTCCACCACATCCAGTATTTTGTTGAGTGTGGAAGTTCGCAACCATGAGCTCAAGCCTTAATACCAAACCTTGCTACCTTCCTATCACGGGATGGCGAATGAAGATGCTCTAACCTTCATTCGAGAGTATTGCTCAACCGTACAAAACTTTCTTTTGGTAGGGATATCCGAGGATCAATTGAAGATGAAGCGTTTCCCTCTCACATTGAAGGACCGAGCCAAGACGTGGTACATGCCTCTACCGCCAATTCTCTTACTTCGTGGAGGCAAGTATGTGAGAAATTTATATTGAAGTACTATCCCAACAAGAAGACTCAAGAGATTAGGGGATAGATCATGAACTTTATCCAAGGAGTTGATGAGTTTATCCATGAGGCATGTGATAGATTTCAAGAGCTTCTACAACAATGCCCTCACCACCAAATGGCCGAGGAGATGTTAGCCTAATTCTTCTATGATAGATTGAACCAAACGAATCAATTCATGGTAGATGCCTCAGCCGGAGGAAGCATTGCGAACAAGACAGCCGAAGACATGAAAAAGATCTATCAAACTTTGGCTGCGAGTACACTCCAAAATTCATCACGAGTGAGGGGTAGAGACGCACATGCGGTTGATGTAAGCCTAAATTTGAAGAACCAAATGGCGGATATGATGAGGGAATTGCAAGAATTGAAGATGGCTAAGGCTAGTCTTCCATCACAACCCGAAGTGGAGCAAGAACATTGTGATATATGTGGAGAGGTAGGCCATGGGGTTGACTATTGTCCTAGGATGGCCGAATCGACATATGAGAGTGGTGTCGAGGTGTATGCAGCTCAAGGGTTTCAACCTCCTCAAGCTCAACAAAATTTTGGAGGAAGGCCGCTTCAAATGCAAGGGCAAGGGCCCAATCCTAATGCTCAAAACCGAAGGCCTCCACAACCATTTGCTCCTAAGTACCCATCTCAACAACAATACTTCAATCAACAAGCATATTACCCTCCTCCACATCAATTCTATCAAGCTCCTCAACAATTCTACCAACAACATCAGCCCCCGTTCTATCCTCAACAATAATTTCCAGGGAAATTCAACCAAAGGAATCAACAATATGCTCAACCACCTCACCAACAACCTTTTCCCCAACCATACCAACAACAAGCTCCTCCACCTCAACCAAAGGGAAATTTCAAGGATAGTTTTGCAGCGTTTATGCAAGAGAGCAAGTTGGCTAGAGAGGCCCAAGATGCCACCATCAAGAAGCTTGAAACAACGATGGGGCAAATTTCTGGTGCAATGATTTAATTGCAACAAAACCAACAAGTCGGAAAGATTCCGGGCCAAGGACTTCAGCCACATCAAGCTCAGGTTGTGACCGTGTTGAGGTGTGGAAAGGTTGTGGACAACAAGGTCGGAGAGCAGTTGGAGGGGAGGCAGGCTGAGCAACCCAGCAGTCGCTCAGACCCCAGCGCCCGCTGGACTTCTCCCGTTGGGAGTCAGGATCGCGACCGTAGCGACATCTGCCCCCTAGCGGTCGCTGGCCTTCGTCCGTGCCAAAGGGTGACGCCAACCGAGAGGAGCCTCGTCCTACCAAAGACAATGGTCAACTCCACAAGGCACCAAATCCATATGTGCCTCCAGTTCCATTTCCTTCGAGGCTTCGGAATCACAAGCAAGACCAACAATTCACCGAGTTTTACAAGATGCTTTCAAAGGTGAATGTCAACCTATTGCTTGACATGATTCGGAATGTGCTGGCCTATCTGAGATTCTTCAAGGAGTTGGCCTCCAAGATGAGGAAGTTCGATGAGAACGAGCCAATCATGGTGTCGAAGGTAGCTAGTACAATCACGCAACAACCAATTCCTCAAAAGCAACTCGATCCAGGTAGCTTCATTATAAATATTACTCTTGGAAATGGTAAGCATGCTACTGGAATGTTAGATCTTGGTGCATGTATTAATTTGATGCCTTATTCTATTTTCAAGGAATTAGGATTATGTGATTTGAAACCCACTCGTTTGTGCTTGCAATCAGCAGATCGATCTACTAGATATCCCAGGGGTGTCATAGAGGATATTCTTATGCGGGTGGGTGGATTAATCGTATCCGTGGATTTTGTGGTTTTGGAAATTGGGGAAGTCCATGAAAATGGTGTGGAACATAATCTCTTGCTTGGTAGACCTTTTATGGCCACAACTAACACGTTGATTGATGTGAAAAATGGTACAATTATTATGTCCATGTTAGGAGAGAATGTTTCATTTTCGGTGCATAAGAGTCGTTCTATTCCGGCATCCAATTTTATTGATAATTCTTCCTACATTGATGCTATTGATTCTTTGGTAGAGACTTCCTTTGTGCAGGAACAAGGGTCGGAAGAGGAGGAAAATGTGTGTAATGAAAAGGACCAAAGTGGTGAAGAAGGGGAAGTTCCAAGCCCATTTGAAAGCAAAGCACCCCCTACTACCTCCGATTCTTTGGAATTGAAAGCTCTCCTTTCCCACTTGAAGTATGTGTCCTTGAAGAAGGGAAGAAGAAGCAAGTCAACCTTCTCCAAGTGCTAAAGAAGAATAAATTGGCTTTTGGGTGGAGTTTGGCCGACATTCGAGGAATTAGCCCGTTGACTTACATGCATATGATAAATCTCGAAGAAGGGGCCCAACTAAAGAGAGATGGACAACGAAGACTCAATCCCGTTCTCATGGAGGTAGTGAAGGAAGTCTACAAACTCCTAGCGGAGGGGATTATATATCCCATAGCCGATAGTGAGTGGGTGAGCCCGGTGCATGTGGTGCCCAAGAAATGGGGTATTACCGTGGTGATGAATGAGAAGAAGGAATTGGTACCTACTCGTCCAGTCACGGGTTGGAGGATGTGCATCGACTATAGGAAGCTTAATGCTTCCACAAAAAAGGACCATTTTCCTCCCCCTTTTATTGATCAGATGCTTGATAAATTAGTTGGGCATGATTTTTACTATTCTCTTGATGGTTTGTCAGGTTACTACCAAATTGTCATTGCACCGAAGGATCAAGCGAAGACCACTTTCACAAGACCCTTTAGGCTATAGGAGGATTCCTTTTGGGCTACGCAATGCCCCAGGTACATTTCAACGATGCATGATGTCTATCTTTTTGGACATGATAGGGGAGTTTGTAGAAATCTTTATGGATGAATTTTTGGTTTTTGATCATCTTTCCATGATTGCTTGTCTAAAATTGGAAGAGTGCTTAAAAGGTGTATTGAGAGTGGATTGACTCTAAGTTGGGAGAAGAGTCATTTCATGGTTAAGAGTGGTATTGTTTTGGGTCATATTGTTTCTAATAGAGGCATTGAGGTTGATAAGGCCAAGGTAGAGGTACTTGAGAAATTACATCCACCTCGTGATGTTAAGGGCATAAGAAGCTTCTTAAGACACGCCGGTTTTTACTGACGTTTCATTAAAGACTTCTCAAAGATAAGTCAACCTTTATGTCGTTTGCTTTCCCAAGATGTACCTTTTGATTTTGATGAGTCATGCTTGAATGCTTTCACTACTCTTAAGGCTAAGTTAGTGTTCGCCCCTATTGTTGTTGGTCCTAATTGGTCATTACCTTTTGAAATAATGTGTGATGCTTCTAATTCCGCCGTGGGTGCGGTGCTTGGTCAATGCGTGGATAGGATGCCTCGTGTGATTTATTATGCTAGTTTAACTTTGAATCCGGCTCAAATAAATTACACAACCACTAAAAAAGAAATGCTCTCTGTAGTCTTTGCTTTGGATAAATTTCATTCTTGTATCTTGGGATCCAAAGTAATTGTCTACAGCGATCATAGTGCTTTGAGGCACTTGTTGACCAAGGCTCAAGCAAAACCTAGGTTAATTAGATGGGTGCTCTTGTTACAAGAGTTTGATGTACAAGTTTTAGATAGAAAATGTAGTGATAATCTTGTGGCGGATCACTTATCTAGGCTTGAAAATGCTCCTCCTTGCTCTAATGGGTCTGAATTTGCTCAATTTTTTTCCCTTTGAAAATGTTTGCAAAATTGTGTTCCAACCATGATATGCCGACATTGTTAATTATCTTGCTAAAAAAGAATTTCGTGATGGATTTGATGTTAACTCCCAAGAAGGGAAAATATTTCTATTTCAATGTAGGCAATATTTTTGGGACGACCCTCACCTATACAAGCTAGGGAAAGATGATGTCATCCGGCGATGCGTTCCGAAGAATGAGCAAAAGAACGCGCTTCGACTTTGCCATGAGGGTACGTGTGGAAGACACTTTGGAAGGAAAAAACGACATATAAGGTACTTCAAAGTGGTTTGTTTTGGCCTTCTCTTTTTAAAGATGCTCTAAACTTTTACTTAGCTTGTGACCGTTGCCAACGGGTTGACAACATAGGAAGAAGGAATGAAATGCCCCTTAATCCTATTCTTGTGGTTGAAATATTTGATGTTTGGGGCATTGATTTCATAAGTCCTTTTCCTAAGTCCAATTCTTTTCAATATATTATTCTTGCGGTTGATTACGTGTCCAAGTGGATTGAGGTTATCCCCACGAGGACATGTGACTCTCATGTTGTTCTAAGGTTTGTCCAAAAGAACATTTTATGTAGGTTTGGATTTTCACGAGCCATCATCAGTGATGGGGGGAAGCACTTTTGTAATAAGCTTTTTGAAAAGCTTATGAAAAAGAATGGTATCACACATAAAATTGCTACCCCCTATCACCCACAAACCTTGGGACAAGCGCAGACAAACAATCGACAAATCAAGGGAATATCAGAGAAGATTGTGAAGCATTCGAGGAAGGATTGAGCGGAAAAGCTTAATGAAGCTTTGTCGGCCTATAGGACCGCCTTCAAGGGAGTGTTAGGGATGAGTCCTTATCGTTTGGTGTATGGGAAGGCTTGTCACTTGCCCATGGAAATTGAGCATCAAGCCCATTGGGCGATAAAGGAGACAAACATGGACTTGAAAGATGCTTCAATCAAGAGAAGCTCCAATTGGAAGAGTTGGATGAGCTTAGGAATGAAGCCTGCGATAATGCAAGGATCTACAATGAAAAGGTGAAAAGATCCATGATCGAAGGATTGCTCACAAGGAGTTTTCACCCGGGTGAAGGTTTAGCTTTTCAATTCCTGACTCAAATTGTTCCCCGGTAAGTTAAAGTCAAGGTGGAGTGGATAGGTTTTAGTGACCAAGGTGTTTCCCTATGGTTCGGTGGAGATCCAAAGTGAAGACACGAGGAATTCGTTCACGGTTAATGGTCAAAGATTGAAGCCTTACATCGAGGGACTCACTTTACCTCACATGGTGGAGTCTACCCCCATTTCTGATCCACCTTCTTCTTAGAAAAAAAGGCGTCGAACTAATGACGATAAACAATCGCTTAGTGAGAGGCAACCCACCATTTCATATTCTTAGATATTTTTCTTAATTTTATAAGTTTTAGGATTCTGTTGGTGAAAATTAAAGGCCTGATTTCTCTCTTTTTCTTGTGCTGGCAAGTTTAGCAACCCAACGGTCGCTGGGTTGCCACGAGCGTTGGCTCCGAGAGTGTCTTCTCGGCAATGTCCAAGCTGTAGGACTCACCGGTCGATGGATAGCACCGACCGCTGACTCATCACGTGCGCTCGCTGGTCGTCCGCGCTCGGTGGGTACGCACACCACTTCAGCTATTTTCCAGGACCAGTGCCCCACCGGTCGCTAGACTCCATCGATCGTTAGGATCCGCTTCGCACAAGTTGTCAGCGAACGCTGACTATACGCGAGCGCTGAGCCTCGCGCTTTTCAAATTTTTCCAGCGTTGGTTACCCAGCGGTCGCTGGGTACCTAGCGGTCGCTAGCTATATAGTCAAAGACGGGTCAAAAAGGGGCTGACGGGATTTTTCCCTTAAATCCCTAATTTCCTATCAACTGCACGCTCGCCGCGCGCAGTAGTTCATATCGCGCGGAAAGCACTCTTCTTCTCTCCAACCACCACATCCAAGCCTACATTGCCAATCTCCACCACCGGCTGTTCAGTCCACCCCGTTTGCTGCTAGTCACCGCCGACCACCGCCGATCAGCCGCCGCCGGCCGACCTTTTTCTGCCAGAAACCCTCATTCTCCTTTCACTCTTCCGACTCCTACTACTCCTCTACTACCATGGGAAGTGAGAAGAGAGCCCGACCTACCGCCACTGCCGCTGCTAAGGGCGAGGCGCGATCTGCTCGAACTCGCATTCCAATGGGGGCCGAACTAAGAGAGGATTATGATCTCTCCCACTTATACTATTGCTCATTCACCATTTATTGGGCCACTGAACGTATCTACAAACACATTAAAGATAAGGAAGTTAATCCTCATTGTATTTTGGATTATGATACATTGGGTTTGTTGGGTATTCGTAATGTTATGGTTAAGTATCTTAGGATTTTGAAGTTGATTCAGTATGCTAATTTGAAATTTGAGGCTGATAAGCAATTGCGTTTGGAGTTCCTTGTGTCTTTTGATAAAATTAAGGATAGCATGGATATTCGGTGTAGATTGAAGGGTCAACATGTTAGGGTGACTGTAAAAATGATGACTGAGCCGTTTGGTTTTGGGAGGTTTGGATCTGCAGTAGCACACGTGCCGTATAACTTTGTTGTTAATAGTGCGTGACGTGAGTTGACGGGCTTTGATAACTGGAATTCAAGTGGTATGTCCCCGGGTTTTCTTAAAGACTCGGCTTTGTTTGTGTTGCATAAGTGTTTGGCTCATAATGTGTTGGGGAGGAAGAAGTCGAAAAAGGTGAATAAGGATGATGTTTTCCTTCTGTGGGCGGTTAAGCATAATATAGATGTGTGCATTATGAGGTTTATTCGGAATGCTATTGAGGGCATTAAGAAGCAGTTTAGTGCTCACCCCGCTTTCACTCAGATTACTACTAGACTTGCCCTCCACTTGGGCATTATTACCGAGGACAATCCTCTTGCCCCAATTCCGAGCATAATCATCAACTCTGCGTACTTGAAAAATGCTTATTACATCAGAAATCTGTAACGGCCCAAGTTTTAAAGTCGCTATTAATAAAAATGTCGAGCTCTTTTGAATAAGATGACCATGTTTCACTATGTTTTAATTGAGAGAGATAAGGTTATTTGTGATGCGCTTAACGTGCTTGAATGCGAAAATATGCTCGTTAGCGAGTAAGAGACTTTAATATGAGCTATGTTTAATGCTAAAGCATGTGGCTACTTGCGTTTGTATTAAAAATATGATTTTGTTTGTTCTGATTTGCTAAAGTGACTCCGCATGTCACTTGAAAGTTATCGCTAGAAGTTACCTATTGAGAGGGTTTAAGCCTAGCGAGTTCGCTCCAAACAGTTCGGAGCTAGCTCGGAGTTTGCTCTAAGCTCAGAGCGTAATAAGCGAAAGATCGCTCGAAATGATGTCGCTCATGATCAAGCTATAACGATCTTGTGAGAGAAATGTTTGAAGCGGTTTTAAGCCCGCTTAACTCATGAGCGTTAGAGAATTTATACGAGCGAGTTCGAGTAGAAAGAGTGTTAAAGCAGTTTTGAAGTGAGTTCTAAGAAAGGGAAGTTAGCACTTCTTGGAGCGACTTTGAGGAAATCTGCTCGAAGGAGAAGTCCGCTCGAGAAGGGAAAGTCGCTCGAACATTGGAGCGATCTTTAATCGAGAGTGAAAATCCTTTAGCGGTGTGTGTGTCAGACCAAGCCAACCAATTAGTATGCATGTTCTACACTAAGTAAGAGCCCAGGGTGTAATAAATGCAATGTCAGTCAACCTCACTTTTTCTGCAACACGCCACCGCCTAAACTAACAAATACCTTACGTCCTACTGCCCAGAACAGCCATACCCAATAAAATTGCATTATTTTATGAAAGTACAATTATTAGTTCTGAAAAGGTACCCCCACACTCCTATAAATACCCCCACCCTTGTGCATTTCATTTCCTTGCTGCCATTTCTCAAACTTCATCCAAAACTTAGAGAGAGAGAGAGAGAAAGTTACCGAGAGAAAGGAAGGAACCGAAGCTTAGATTCTCTTCCAAATTTCAAGGTCTTTGAGGTAAAATCTCCAAACCATTTCGTTGTAAATGTTGGTAGTTTGTCTATGAGAAAACCGCAAGTCTTGTCTTGTTTCCAACTAAATCAATAGCGATTTTCAAATCTTGAGATATAGGATTTTCCCGAGTCACAAACGGTTGAAGTAAAAGTCGAACTAAAGTTTTATGGTTTCCTTCTTTAAAATATTTTTCCTCAATGTCGTACCGAGCATGGAAAGTAGCAAGAATAGTTCCTTAAAAACCTCATAAAATTCTTTATTGTTTTCACCCTGTTCGAGTCACTGTACTTGTTATTTCTAGAAGAATGTCTAAGCTTAAAATACCCAGATCTTAACCCTCCAGTTGTTTGAGTCAACCCATGAGGATATGTCGCTAGAAGGCGCTAGTCCGCTCCAGTTTCAGACCTGTACTTTATTTTCGATAAGACTATGAAGTCCTATTCTGATAGAGCTTTTCTAGAAAAAGAAGTGTAGATAAGTCTTTTTCTGTTAGAACTTTTCTAGAAAAAGGAAAATAGACAAGCCCGCTCTAAGCTCGCCCATAATCTCAACCGATAAGATGTACTTCGAGTGAGAGTTAATCATTGCTTAAACTTGTATCTTATGAGAGTTCGCTCGTTACTTATAGAAGGGTATTTGAAAGAGGAGAGGTGAACTAGCGGCATCAAGCGAGCCGAGCACTTAGCGACTTTGAGGTGGGCTTTCTAACTAAAACCCTCGAGTGGTCAGCCACCGAGGCGAGTTATTTTATGAGCTATTACGCTATGCCGTCTTTAAAGAGCTTACCATGCCATAAAGTTTTATAATGAATGATGATGTGTGATGCCTATATGTCGGCTTCGTGCCTATGTTGAGATACGATCGACCTGAGCGTGTGTTGCTCAGGTAGTGCACTTAAGGTGCTTTGCCGAAGGGCAAGTGATCGAGGTTCTAAGTTGAGGTCGGCCAACCTCCCTAGATCGGTTATTTAAGGGCAGATATGGTAAGACATCAAGGTAAAGGTTTCACAGTAAGTTAAAGAACTCTTTCAAGGGCATATGCTCTTTCTAAAATCCCTATGCTCCTCTATGTATGGCTGGTTGTAACAGCCCAAGTTTTAGAACCCTCTTTGTAGCTCCTTAGTGGAGGTTTCACGAATTGACCCTTATAAAGATGCAAGCAATTTCGTTTATATCTACGGGTTTCTTGAGTTTTGCGTGTAATTGATTATGTGCTCTTGTGTGTATTCTGTGATTCTTTGAACCTTGTGTGACCTTATGTGCTCTAACATACGTGAGCTAACTTACTTTGGTGTTTACTTGGTTGATTGAATGATGATTGTATGAATGTGTGTGCATGAATGGTGTGGAATCTGAATGTATCATTGGATGGGTTGTTTATTGTTAAGCTTGTCACTTGAAAGTTATAGCTAGGAAAGCCTGGTATTGGCTTGGTTATGAGCTCGGTTTAGCTATAGAAAGGAGAGCTCGCCCTTACGCGAGAGAAAGAAAGGGGAGCTTTGAAAGCTCGGCTTTACCGAGGCTTAGTGATGCTCGGTATTGCCGAGCATAGTGCTCGATTTCACCGAGCATAGTGCTCGGCGACAAGTCCCGAGAAGTATAGTGTAGTGTTCGGTTGAACAAGGATAGCCCCTTTAACTCGAAGCGTCACCCAATCAATACTCCTGCCCAGTACTTGAGTTCTTTCACCTAGGGAATTCCAAGAGTCAGCCAATAAGAATCCGCCCAGCTCAAGCCAATGAAACCCTCCCTCGACTGACGAAACCACCGCCCAAACTGCCCAATCAGGAGCTTACCT
>JAOWBJ010107485.1:0-14242 GCA_028566335.1 Monarda citriodora | reverse complement strand
AATTAACACAACAAATATTGTCTAATTAGTGATCAATTAATTAAACAATTAAAAGCACCAAGAACATAGAAAAGATATAGAAGGTCGTAATTGATTAATCGATCGAAGAAACAGAATTAATTATCCATCTACTCTCTAACCCTAGGATATAAAAGATTTAGCTAGACATAAATCAAAAGAACAAGAACATAAAATAAAAGAATAGCATAAAAGAATAGATGTGGCCTGAAACTCCTTGAATTCTTGTCTTCAAATCTTCAAAGCTTCAAAACCTTAATCTAAAATAAAAGTGTATAATAATGTAGAATGTGTAAAAGTGTGTCTAATGTGCTCAAAGCACCTATATATATAGTGTATAATTAGGGTTTGAAGGCCCATTAAAAATAAGGACTAGGGTTTAATAAAATAAGGTAAGTTTTTCCTCCAAAATCGGAAAATTCGTCAAATCCCGAACAGCCTCGAACAGGACCCCGCCAGCGCGGGACCCTACCCCGCGGGCGCGGGCTTGGACCCCGCCAGCGCGGGCTTGGTGGCTGGACACCCCCCGCGGGCGCTGGCTAGCCCCGGCTGGTCCGGTCCGATCTTTTCTCTTCTCGTCCCGTCTTCTCGTCCTTTCACGTCTTTACTTCGATTCTCTCGTTTTTAGCTCATTTTTCCTATAAATTGACAAAAATACACAAAGGAGCATCAAACTTCAAAAGATTAAGAAACCGAAGCACAAACGTATGTAAACAATGAATTTGCATCGAATAATCGACATTAAAGAACCATAAAAAGCATAGAAAATCCATGTTTATCAGAGACTGATTAAAGGAAAGACATTATTTAAACGAGCTCAAAGATATGAAAAAGAAGATGTTCATTTTCATTAACAACAAAGGCAGTACCCTAATGGTACTGTGATTACAAGGCAGAGACTACAAAAAAAAAAGAGAAAAAAATTTAAAAAGGGAAGAGATCAAACCCTCAGTTCAGGGTCATCTCTGGGAGCCCCCTCCTTAGCCAGAGTATCCCCTTCCCAGCTTTGGTGAAGCACGCCTCCACGTCGAGATCGCGGTCCACCTCGGTTGAACGAACCAACTCCGCAGTAAGGAGATCGGAGGCGACCTTCAATTCCTTCAGCAGGAGAAACTCATGCGGGCTCGCCCAAATCTCATCTGCTAGAGCTTGGTTGTTGTCCCTCAGCATATCGCCTCTCGTACTCGTACTTGGACCAAGTCTGGAAAGTCATTCTGTGCAGCTTCAAGAGCATCCATAGCGAACTCTTCCCCGAGTACGCTCCCGGCAGTGGAAGCCAACTTCACGAACCTTTTGGAGAGTAGCAACCTCTCCGCAAAGGCCCGCAGCATGGGACCTTGGGCAGCAACGACCTCAGACTTCAGGTCGTCGTGCTGCTTCTCTACTTTCGCGACCTAAGACTTAGTCGAGGCCGCCTCTTCGCGAGCCGTCATCGCTTCTCGGTGAGCAGAAGCAGCTCGTACCTCGGCCTCATCCAGTTTCGAGCGCAGTTGCTCGATCTGTTCGGCCTTATCAGCTGCGACCCTGCCAGCCGCACTCTTCTCCAGCAGGGATAAACCCTACGAGATCAAACCTTTGGCTCTCTGCACAGATTGCAAAAGCAAGATTAACAAACACCATGCACGACATCCGATCACGCAGTATATCTGACACACTTACCTCCGCATCAGAGAGAGCCGGTGGATCAATCGGGTCCTCGGTCAGGTCGACCGGTGCCTCTGACATCACAGTGAGAGGCATCGGTCCCTTCATCCCCTTCTTAATTCTTTTAAAGGGTTGATGGCTTGGAGAGTGATCCCCACTTTGCGAGAAAACAACATTGGTCACAGTCCGCTCCGAGCTCGAAGCGGACGCCGCAGGCTTAGCCGCAGAAGATCACTTGCCTTTTTTCTTCGGCACCACCAATCTCTCTAAACCCACTACCAACAGCGAACAAAGAAATCAGTTTGGAACAACAGGCAAAGCAATCAAAAGAGAAAAACAATATTGAAGACGAGATCCTTACCCTTCACTGTCTCCACTTCGGTAGAAGGATCACGAGGGTTGGACTTCACCCCGTACTCACTAATCAACCTAGCCTTAAGGGCGGGGTACTTATTCAACAGAGTAATTTTACCTAAGGTTTCAGTTTGCCAGGCGAACTCTGGTAAACCTACATCGGCAGCTCGAGTGCTAGCCTTGAACCTCGTTCGGCAAGCGAACTTTGAAATCAGTCCGCGGCGAGGCGTAGTACCAGCTCGATAATATCTTAAATGTAAAAAATGTGAAGATCATGTCCCGAGTCATAGGCTCTTCAGCCTTAGACTCCAAAAAGGACAGGAGCACGAAAGTATTTGGAGTCAACTGCCCTAATGGCAGTTGATGGGTTTCTAAGAGCGCATGATATGCCGGGTGAAGGGGAAATTGAAGGCCTCTATGCAAAGCGTCTTCGTAAACAGTTACGAACCCCATCGGAGAGGCACAGGCCCGATCCAGCGGGCCAGGAATAACAAACGCCGCATTTTTCGGCAAAGAATAAGAAGAAGCCAACTCCTGAACCGCGGAGAGATCAAGGGAGGAGGGATAATGATTTACAACCCCGACACATACGGCGCCGGAGTATCGTGCAAAATCGGGCCTAGACCTATCCTGACCCACGAAGAAAAAATCTACAGTTTCGGGAACTTCCCGAGCGGGAATGGATAATTCTAACATAGAAGCTACAAGTTTAGAAGAAGAGGAAGCCATACTTACTGGATTCTTGGCATCTTTTCATAAAAAAACGAAGTGTGGATTTCAACCGGAGCAACAGCAGCAACGGCGGCAGAAGGTGGAAATTCTAAAATTTTCTTTCTCTCTCAAAGTTTGAAGTGAGGAGTAAAACCCCAAATCGTGCCCTATAAGCCATGTTTGGGGCGATGGTTCAAACTCCCACCTCCCTATTTTGCCACCAACCTCGAAAACCCAACCGATGCATTTAATTAAAGTAACTAACATTGTCAGTCCTTCAGCTCGGCGCCCTTTCACCTTCAGTTTGCAGCTCACATCAATCTCGACGGGGCAGCCAGTTTACGAGCTCACCTCTCTTCAGCGGGGTGTGCTCAATTCTCCTCGTCCAGATCGACGGGGCAACCAGTTTGTGAGCTCACCTCTTTTCAGCAAGGAGCAACCAGTTCGCAAGCTCATCTATTTTCAGTGGGGTGTGCTCCATTCTCCTCGTCCAGATCGACGGGGGCAACCAGTTTGCGAGCTCACCTCTTTTCTGCGAGGGGCAACCAGTTCGCGAGCTCACCTCTTTTCAGCGGGGTATGCCCATTTCACCTCGTCCACTTTGACGGGGGCAACCAGTTCGCAAGCTCACCTCTATCCAGCGGGGTGTGCTTGATCCTACATCATATCCTCATCCCTACCTCTTTATGGGGGGATGTGATAGTACATGACCTAACAGCTAGGCCCAAGCACGAGGCCCAACAAAGATGGACCTCGATAAGATCTCGACCCAACAAAATTCGGCCCAAACACAAGGCCATTCCGAAGACAGCATGACCCCGACACAGATCCAACTCAGATCAGCCCAACCAGGCCCAGCTCTACTTAAGCCCACTTCGGCAGCTCGACCCACAGCTCGACTCCAACACTTCTACAACAAGAAAGATTCTTACTCCAAGCCTATCTCGAAGACATATCATAGAAAGATAGGGATTCAGATATCTACAATGTAAAAAGATATCGACAAGGCCTCAAGGTTATCCGATTTAGGCCTAGACTTTGTATTAGAGAAGAATTCTACTTGTAAGCCTATAAATAAAGGCGCTAGGATAGAAGAGGGGACATACAAACTCTCATACTCTCATATACTAAGAGTAATACATATTTTCCCTTCTTCCCCGTGGACGTAGATCTGCCTTAAGCGAATTGAACCACGTAAATCTCTTGTGTTCTTGCACTCTTTTTACGTTCTTCGTCATAGTAACAAGGCCCAACAAAAGCACGATCGATCACTGGCGTCGTCTGTGGGAACTTTACACTCGTGTTTTGATCGCAGCTTTTCACAAACTTGTTCAACTATGGCTCCGAAGAACACCAGATCAACTGCCTCCAAGGTCCCGGGCAGAAACAACAACAACAACAACAAGGATGCTGAGGCCGCCCCACACGGACCTGAGAAGAACCCCCAGCCGAATCCCTATCCCAACATCGTACCAGAAGATGTCCCGGTTGATCAGGAAGACAATGGGATCGGCTCCGAAAAAGAGGGGAGCCAACACGCCGCTGCCTCTCGACATTCCGGACTCGAAGTGGTAATCCAGGGTTTCTTGGAGGAGAACAAAGAAAAAACTTGTCAAATACCTCCAACGACATAAGGGCCTCCACAAAGAAGGCCAACAGGAACAACAAGGGTCAACTCACAACCTGGAAAAGAAGGATGCGATCCTGGAGATTGTCTGGGAGCGCAAAAAAGGTCGCAGTCGAGGTCGCACACTGCCGCGACATGCATCTCGAGGCCGCAGTCGGAGTCGAGATCGAGACCACCACCGTAGTTGGCACGACCTGTCGCCTCGACGTCACAGGTCGCACAACAGGCGAGATTGGTCTTCTTCGTGGTCTCCATCAGAAGAAAGGTCCCATCACCGCGGTGGAGGGTTCGATGGGTACGGGATGATCAACACCTCGTTTACAAAAGAAATTTGCGAAGCTCGTCTCCCGAGCCGATATAAGGTACCAAGCGTTCAACCTTATGACGGCCAAAGGGATTCGATAAATTTCCTTGGTCAGTACCAATATAGCATGTTGAACCAAAGGCTCAACGAGGTTCACATATGTAAGGTCTTCCCCGAGCTATTGGTCGACACAGCTCGGGTGTAGTTTGATAGTCTACCACCTGGTAGTATCGGTTTATATCGCAAACTCGTGGAAGTCTTCAAACGAAGGTTCCACCAAAAAGTGAAACCAAAATTTACCCCAGCAAACTATTGACCATCAGGCAAGCGGAAGGGGAATCGATCAACGACTTCCTGACTTGTTTTAATCAGGAAGCATTGAAGGTTGATGATGCCAGCGACGTGCTCATCATCTCAGCGTTCCAGAATGCATTGCCACCTGGTGCCCTATACTGGGAGCTCGTCACGCGAGAACCTCAAACACAGACCGAGCTTTGGAAGATCACTGACGAATACGCCCGGGCTGAGGATGGTGATCGGAGGAAGTGGGATCAGGATCGGGGCGAATCTAGTAAAAAGAAGCAGGCCGTAGATCGCGGCCTCCAGAGTTCAGGTCGCTGCAACATCCACGAGAGGTTGCACAAAGGTCCACTGGAATCCAGACTTGGACCGCGTCAAGGTATTGAGTCTAGGTTGGGTCCGCGGCAAAACCCCGACCAGCATCAATATACACCGCCGACGAAGCCACGTGCAGAGATTTACGAGTTGCACACCAACCTGTTCGAGAAGCCCCGCCCCATGCAAAGGCCGGCTGATCGCAGGTCGAAGAAGAGATACTGTACATTCCACGAGGATCATGGCCACGACATGGAGGAGTGTCGGGATCTCGCGGAAAGTATTGAGGTCTTGGTACAGGATGGTACCCTCAAGCGATATCAAGGCCATGACAATGGGCAAGGCAAAAACAGGAAACGTCGCAATCGGAGGATGGATGGCTGCCAAGCCAACAAAAAGGCGAAGCAGGAACCCGAGGACGATATCACGCCCCAGTTCGACGGGACAATTGAGGCCATTACCGGACTGCCACTGGTGCAGACCAAGTCCTCCCTCAAGGCCGAAGCCCGGGGTCAGATCTCGGAGGAGCCTATCGGCAAGAGGCTTAGGAGAGAGGAGGTCATCACCTTTTCCGAGACCGATCCAGTCCCATCAAAGACCCCGCATCACGATGCCATCGTGATCCAGGCCGGGATTACGAACAAACTGGTGCACCGGGTGTTCGTGGATAATGGAGCATCTCTTAGCCTTCTTTTTAGAACGTGCTTTGACAAGCTGAGCCTTGATGCAACTCAGCTATCCCCAGCACCGTTGCTCTTGAAAAGCTTTGCATGGGACGAGACGTGACCTGACGGGGTCATATGCTAGCCTATCACTGTAGGGCGATCTCCAGCGAGCTCCACCACATCTATTCAATTTTTTGTGGTACGTGCCCCGTCGCCCTATAATATCATCCTTGGGAGGGATTGGCTCAACGCGGCCAGAGCTGTCTGCTCGACCTACCATCTCATGATCAAAATCCCGACCAAGAACGAAGTGGTCACAGTTAGAGGCGACCAAAAGCGGGCCAAGAAGTGTATGCAGATCGCGCTGCGAGGTGCCAAGATAACTGAGCAGCACCACCAAGCGTTGCAATCAAAGCAGACCGCGGAGCTGGAAGAAGAGAAGACACCATCTGCTCAAGCCCCACTGATCGAGGAGGTCCTATTATACGACGACGAGCCGACCAAGATCGTCAAGGTTGGATTCGCCGGACCTCCTCAACTCAGACTGTAGATGATCCAGCTCCTCAAGGATTATAGAGATGTCTTCGCATGGACACCCCTCAACATGACTGGGGTGTCCCCGGATATTATCACTCACCAGCTTAACATCGATCCCAGCACCAGGTCGGTGAAATAGAAACAGGGACAGTTTTCTGCGGAGAGAAATCGGGTGATCCAGGATGAGGTGAAGCAGCTACTCCAAGCGATGATCCTGTTTAAATTCAAGTACCCGACCTGGATAGCCAACACGGTGATGTTCCGAAAAGCGGGAGGAGTATGGCTCATGTGCATAGATTACACCGATCTCAACAAGCACTGTCCAAAAGATTGTTACCCCCTCCCCAACATAGATAAGAAAGTAGAAGCCTTAGTCGGCTATAGTATTTTTTGTTTTTTAGACTTGTAAAAACGGTACCACCAAGTTTTAATGAGTAGTGAAGACGCCCCCAAAACAGCTTTTATTACTAATTTTGGGTTTTCAAGTATAGAAGATGCCCTTTGGTCTAAAAAATGCAGGAACGACCTACAAAAGAATGGTCGACAAGATATTCCAGCCCCACATCGGGGAGATCGTCGAGGTCTATGTCGATGACATAGTCGTGAAGAGCCGAGAAGAGGGTATTTGCATCGGCGATCTTCGAACTGTCTACGACATCCTTCGAACTGCCAATTTGAAGCTGAATCCGCAGAAGTGCACCTTTATGGTGCTAGGTAGAAAGTTCTTGGGTTGCTGGGTATCGCAAAATGGCTTGGAGGCAAATCCATCCAAGGTTCAAGTCTTCAAGAATATGGCGATACCTAAGTCCATCCACGATGTGCACAAATTGACGGGATACCTCGCTGCTTTAAGCCGTTTCCTCTGAAAAGCGGCGGAAAAGCAGCTCCCATTCTTCTAGATTTTGAAGAGAGCATCGAACTTTGAATGGAGGGAGGAACACCGTAAAGACTTTGAGGACCTTAAAGGCTATCTTGGCCATCTCCCCACACTGTCCGTTCCGAAGGAAGGAGAAGCTTTGTCACTGTACCTTGGCGCTTCAGATGAGTCCATCAGTGCCGTGCTAGTTCGAGATGAGGGACGTCGCCAGCTCCCCGTATACTTTATAAGCTGAGCACTCAAGGGACCCGAGCTAAGGTACCAACCACCGAAGAAGATCGTGCTTACGCTTGTCAATGCCGCAAGGCGATTGAGGCCATACTTCCATGCACATCTGATCCAAGTCTTCACCGATCTCCCACTTCGCCAAGTTCTCTCTACGGTTTGCATTCCCAACTACAAACAATGAGGTGGAGTATGAGGTTATCCTTCATGGACTTCGCCTCGCCAAGAGCCTAAGCATTGAGCCTGTCAAAGTTTATAGCGACTCCCCGGTCATGGTAAATCACATATTGAATGCAAGTGAAGCCCGCGGAGAAAAAATGAAAAGGTACCTCGACAAAGTCCACAGTTCGCAACATATGTTCTCGTATTTCGAACTAGTCAGAGTTCCAAGGGGACAGAATCATCGAGCTGATGCTCTAAGTAAGTTCGCATCCTCCTAATCAACTAGTTCGCCAGTAGAGGACATACAGAGCTGAAGTATCGATGAGGTGGAAGTGAGCGATATCAACGACAAGCCCAGCTGGATGACCCCTATCCATGCGTATTTGGAGAAGGGGGAATTACCTGATGAAAAGCTCGAAGCCCGAAAGCTTCTCGCAAAATCGCTCAAATACATACTAAAGTAGGGTGTTCTCTATCGCAATCCTACCTCCAACCCCTCTTGCGATGTGTAGGACCCAGTGAAGCGAACTATGTCCTGCGAGAAGTTCATGAAGGGTCTTGTGGTAGCCACATTGGTCCCCAAGCTTTGTCCAAAAAGGTTATGCGAAGCGGTTATTATTGGCCGACGTTGGCTCACGATGCAACCGAGCTGGTCAAGAACTATCCAAAATGTCAAGTTCATGTGAATGTACAGCGACTTCCGCAGACAGGGCTCGCCAGCATGCAAAGCCCATGACCGTTCATGCAATGGGAGATTGATATTGTTGGACCCTTTGACAAGGCCCCGGGCCAGATGCAGTTCCTAATCGTCGCAATCGACTTCTTCACAGAATGGGTAGAGGCCGAACCTTTGGCCAAAATCACAAGCAAGAATGCCCGCAACTTCGTGTGGAAGAACATCGTTTGCCGGTTCGGAATACCACACATACTAGTCTCGGATAACGGAACACAGTTCATGGACAGGGTGTTCAAAGATTGGTGTCAAGAACTTAACATCCAACAAAAGTTCACCTCGGTGGCTCATCCTCAAGCCAACGGACAGACCGAGATCACCAACCAAACTATCGTGAACGGACTAAAATCTTGACTAGGACGAGCTAAAGGAAGTGGGTGGAGAACCTACCCAATGTACTATGGTCCTATCGGACTACACCCAGAACCTCACATGGAGAAACGCCATACAGCCTAGCCTATGGCACCGAGATAGTCATACCAGTTGAGATTAGGATGCCGAGCTCTCGTGTCATACACTTCTCCAAGGAGGTTAATGATGACAACCTCCGAGCTGATTTGGACCTATTGCAGGAGAAGAGAGAGCTCGCCTTCATAAAGGAATCCAGATATAAGCAACAAGTAGCTCGCTACTACAACCGCCGAGTGAAGAACCATTACTTCCAGGTCGGAGACCTTGTACTCCGCAATAATGAAGCTAGCAAAGTAGAAAAGCTCGGAAAATTGGAAGCCACATGGGAAGGATCATATCAGATCGCAGAGGATCTCGGGAAGGGTTCCTATAACCTCGCTCAATTATCCGGTGAGCTCTTACCCCGCACTTGGCATATTTCTAATCTGAAGAAATTTTATGTATAAGTGAGCGAACTATAGGATAGACATATAGAGTTGTATTCTTTAGGGCTTCATGTAAATATTATTTTCTTTGTTCTTTCGGAATTCCGATCTACATTAATAAAATTTTCTTCATTCATGAGTCTCATTACATATTTTGCATGTCTCACTTATACGTAAAAATTCGCACAACAATTTCTCTAAGGCTGGCCCCCTTATGAGATAACACTCATCTCCGGACTCACAAAACCCGAACTAGGAGAAACCACTACTTCAAAACAACCTTGACTTCGGTCATTGCAAACGAGAAATACATACACTCCAAACCAGCCGTGACCTCGGTCACCTTAAAGAAGGAGCACTCTAGCTTCAAATTAGTCACGACCTCGGTCATCGCAAAAAAAAAAAAGCAACTCATACTTCAAACAAGCAGAGACACATGTCAAAGCAAAAGAGAAGTAAAAATAGTTCGCAGATAAGTAAGGAATGGCGAAATACCAACATTCTATTATTCATCAAAGGAGAAAAGTATTACATAATACAAACTTCCTACTACAACACTTCGGTCGGGGAGGCCTATTGGCGGGACTAGAGCTCAACCAATTGTTCACGAAGTCCTCACTAGAATTGAAGTTCGTGTTCAGAAAATGATCGAGGTCGAAGCCGCGACCTTGTCCCCATCCTCCTCCACGGCCAGATGTACTCCGACTTGCGGACCTTCCACCTCGACGACCTCTAGGCACCGCAAGTTGAGCTCGACGAGACTCCACAGCTCGCACGGGCTGGCGCACAGCGACAACGAAAGTAGAAGGACCAGCCTCATCCACATATGACCGATCCCCAACAAGTTTACAAAGCGAAGGGTACTTGTCAAGGATGACTTGATAGAATCAAGCTATACTCTTCAGCTCGAGGATTTGTTCATGCAGCACAAGTGGCTCACAGTCATCCTGACGACCATAGGCGATGCACTTTGTGACGAGCTTCCTAACCTTGGAGATTGGAACGCCACCACTTTGCTGTACAAAGAGCTCGTATGCTGCATGTTCTTGTTCCATCTTCTCATTAGCCTTCAGCTCACTGGTCGCTTCCTTCAGCTCGCTTTTGCTTTCCTTGAGCTTGTCTTGGAGTCGTATACCGTGTGCGGAGTCTATCATACTTGATCTGTGCTAGGGTCTCAATCCGCTCACTCTCCTCAACAGCTCGGCTGTACTCCTCCTTCCAATGTCTCAGCTCGCCCTCAAGTCCGCTCGTCGAACTACTCCCAGCTACAACTAAGGCATCGGACTGCTCGCACTTGCTTTTCCAAAAAGAAACTTCAGCCTTCGTAGCCTCATGCAAGCGAGTCTAATAGTTCGTTTATGCGGTCAACAAGAGGCGATGCATCATACATCTTGGGAGATGGAGACGGATTACAAGAAAGACAGAAATTAAATGAGCTCGGAGATGTGTAGAAAGTGTTCATTTTTATTAACAACAAAAGCATTACCCTAGCGGTACGGTGATTACAAGGCGGAGACTACAAAAAAAATTACAAAGGAAACAGATCAAACCCAGTCCTCAGGACCGTCTCTCGGAGTCTCCTCATCTACTGGAGTATCCTCCCTACCAGCTTTGACGAAGCACACCTCCACTTCGAGATCGCGGTCCGCTTCAACTGAGCGAACCAATTCAGCGGTAAGGAGATCGGATGCGGCCTCCAGTTCCTTCAGCAACGGGAATTCTTGAAGACTCGCCTAGATCTCATTTGCCAAGGCTTGGTTGCTCTCCTCAGCAGATCGTCTCCCGTACTCGTACATGGAAGGATCCAAGTCTGGGAAGTCCTTTTCTGCAGCCTCAAGAGCGTCCACGGCGAACTCCTCCCTGAGTACGCTCCCGGCGGTGGAGGCCAGCCTCACGAACCTCTTGGAGAGCAGCAGCCTCTCCGCGAAAGCCCGTAGCATGGGGCCTTGAGAAGTCAGGACCTCAGCCTTCAAGTCGTCTCTCTGCTTTGCCATTTCTGGGACCTCAGCCTTAGCTGAGTGATATTTCTCAAAACTAGCACACAAGTATGTAATGAAGAAAACACGTAAAAGAGACAGAAGGATGTAACGTGGTTCGATCTACGTGAGTAGATCTACGTCCACAGTGGTGAAGGGTGCTTTGTGTTGTATTGATTGAATGGGAATCTTACAGTGTACAAAAGAGAGAGCGTGCCCTAATTCTATGAACACTAGCTATTTATATGGAACTATTATCTTGCATGGGCTTTGTGTAGCCCATGCTTCACAGCCCATGAGACTTGCATGGCAAGTTCTAGAATCTTCTCCGTTAATTACGTCCTTACCATTTATTCGGTACTGATTATGGTAACTCTCCGTTAATCTCGTCTTGGCCAGCTGTCCAGTACTGGTCACGGTATCTGTCCAAAAGTGGCCTGCAGGGGTGAAGGTACTGTGTACCTTTGCTACACTGAACGTAGTACAAAGGTGACCTCGGCAAAGGAAAGGAAAGGGCACCTCGGTGTCCGAGGTGTGTCGACATGCTCCGTTGTCCCTGGTTCTGCTCGGACATCTCTGCTGTAGCGATACCGAGGTCTTCGTTGTATTCTGCTTAGACCGAGGAGTTACCGAGCTATGGAGTTGTATGAAGGGTCCAACATTCCTTGTTGGGCCGATCACTAGGTCTGTTGTAGATCGGGCCTAGTGGTTGGCCGAGCACGGTGTTGGGCCATACTCCATCACTGAGGCCGCCTCTTCACGGGCCGCCAAAACTTCTCGGCGAGCAGCAGCAGCTCGCACCTCGGCCTCCTCTAGCTTCGAGCGCAGTTGCTCGATCTGTTCCGCCTTTTCCGCTGCAACCCTGTCAGCAACGGTCTTCTCCAGCAGGGCTAAACCCTGCGAGATCAAGCTCTTGGCTCTCTGCACAGATCGCAACATCAATGTAAGCATACACTGTCTACAACATCCAGCCACATGATATAAGTGGAACAGTTACCTCAGCATCAGAGAGAGCTGGTGGATCGATTGGATCCTCGGTCAGGTCGACCGACGCCTCTAACAGCACATTCAGAGGCATCCTTGGCTCCTTCATCCCCTTCTTCAGTTTTTTGAAGGGCTGATCCCTCGGAGAGTGATCCCCAATTTGCGGGGAAAAGATGTTGGTTACAGTCCGCTCTGAACTGGAAGCGAACGCCGCAGGCTCAGCAGAAACAGCAGGAGCAGATCGCTTGCCCTTCTTCTTCGGCACGACCACTCTCTCAAACCACACTGCAAACAGCGAATAGAGACATCAGTTCGGAACAGCGGGAAAAACAATAAAAAGAAAAGACAATAGCGAGATCCTTACCCTTCACCGTCTCCACTTCGGCAGAAGGATCATGAGGGTTGGACTTCACCCGGTACTCACTAATTAACCTATCCTTAAGGCGGGGTACTTATTCAGCAGAGTAATCTTATCTAAGGTTTCAGTTTGCCGGGCGAACTCATGTTCACCAACATCGGCAGCTCGCATGTAGAAAAACTTCGAGTGCCAACCTTGGACCTTGTTCGGCAGGCGAACTTTGAAATCAGTCCGCGGTGACGCGTAATACCAGCTCGACGAAATCTTAAAGGTAAAAAAGGTAAAAATCATGTCCCGAGTCATAGGCTCATCAGCCTTAGACTCCGGAAGGATAGAAGTATGAAGGAGTTCGGGGTCAATTGCCCTAATGACAGTCGATGAATTGCTAAAAGCTATGCAGAGCGTCTTCATAAACAGTTACGAACCCCACCGGAGGGGCACAAGCCCTATCCTGCGGGGCCCGGAATAATAAACGCCGTATTTTTCGGCAAAGAATACGAAGAATCTAACTCCCTAATCATAAACAGTTCAAGGGATGGGTGATAACTATTTACAACCCCGATGCCTACAACGCCGGAATAATGTGCAAAAGTGGGCATAGACCTATCCTGACCCACGAAGAAATAATCGACAGTTTCGGGAACGTCCCGAGCGGTAATGGAAAATTATAACCTAGATGTTACCGCTTTAGAAGAAGAGGAAGCTATACTTACTGGATTCTTGCAACTTTCTCGCGAAAAAGGAAGTGTAGATTTCATCGGAACAGCAGCGGCGGCGGCGGAGGAAGGCGAAGAATTCTAAAAAAATTTCTATCTCTCAAAGTGTAAAGTGACGAGTGAGTGCCCGAATCGTGCCCTATAAGCTAACTTTGGGGCGACGGTTCAAAATCCCGCTTTCCTATTGGGCCGCCAACCTCGAAAATCCAACCGGTGCATTTAATGAAAAGTAACCGACACATTGTCAGTCCATCAGCTCAGTGCCCCTTCACCTTCAGTTCGCAACTCGCAAGCTCGCCTCTTTTCAGCGGGTATGCTCGCAGTTCGCGACCACTTTGACGGAGGCAACCAGTTTGCGAGCTCACCTCTTTTCAGCGGGGTATGCTCGCAGTTCGTGTCAACTTTGACTGGGGCGACCAGTTCGCACACTCACCTCTTTTCAGCGGGGTATGCTCGCAGTTCGCGTCAACTTTGACGGGGGCGACCAGTTCGCACACTCACCTCTTTCCAGCTGTGTCCGCTCAAACCTACACCATATCCTCATCCCTACGTCTCTATGGGGGATGTGATAGTACATGGCCTAACAACTAGGCCCAAGCACGAGGCCCAACAAGGATGGACCTCGATAAGAGCTCGACCCAACGCTATTCGGCCCAAACACAAGGCTCATTCCGAAGACAGCCAGACCCCAACAAGATCCAAACACAGATCGGCCCAATTAGGCCCATCTCGGATCAGGCCCACGTCAGCCCACAGCTCACCACCAAGACTTCTACAACAAGAAGGATTCCTACTCCAAGCCTATCTCGAAGACATATCATAGAGAGATAGGGATTCGGATATCTACGATGTAAAAAGATATCAACAAGGCCTCAAGGTTATCCGATTAGGCCTAGACTT
>JAOWBJ010107381.1:0-14248 GCA_028566335.1 Monarda citriodora | reverse complement strand
ACGAAGTCTAGGGCATTAGTACTTGTTATCTTTGCCAGAGGTTCAGCTTCTACCCACTTCGTAAAGTAGTCTATTGCCACGATCACGAACTGCATTTGTCTCGGCGCTATTTCCAAGGGTTCCACAATGTCGATGCCCCATTGCATGAAAATCCATGGGCTTTGCATGGTTGCTAGATCGGTTTGCGGTACCCGTGGCACATTAGCGTGGATTTGGCACTTCAGACATTTTTTAATGAGGCAACTGCGTCCTGAACGAGTGTTGGCCAGTAATACCCCCATTGCATCACCGTTTTGGCAAGGGTTCGAGCTCCGATGTGGCTCCCACACGATCCTTCATGGACTTCTCTTAAGACATAATCCGTTTCGTCTGGTCCTATACACAGGAGTAGCGGTTGAAGATATGACTTCCTGTAAAGAATCCCTTGATGGAGTTCGTACCGGAGCGATCTGCTCAATATTTTCTTTGCTTCAAGCTTGTCGTCCGGCAGTTGCCCATTCTCTAGGTATGCAAGTATAGGGGTCATCCAGTTCGGTGAAGCCGTGATCATCTTAACTTCAGTACTGGCCTTAATGCTACGGTGTTGCAATTCTTCCACCTTTGAATCTTTGGATGAAGCTAGCTTACTCAGAACATTTTCTCGGCTATTTTGCACCCTTGGGATACGGTCTATTCGGAAGTATGAGAAACTGGTTTGAAGGCTTCGCACTTTTTCCAAATATTTCTTCATTTTTTCTCTGCGGGCTTGGCTGGAGCCGATTATGTGACCCACAACCACTTGTGAATCAGTATGGACTTTTAGGGATTGGATGTTGAGGTTTTTAGCTAGTCGAAGTCCAGCAAGGAGGGCTTTGTACTCTGCTTCGTTGTTTGTGGTGGGGAATTTGTACCGGAGTGAGTAGCTTACTTCGTGCCCGTCCGGTGCGATCAGCAGTATACCAGTTCCACTTCCGGTTTTGCCGGATGCTCCATCCACATACCCCATCCAACAGTCTTGGGGTTCTTGTTCGGGAGCTTCGGGTGCTGCTTCGGGCATTTCGGTATCCGCCGGAGTGTCGAGAGAGAATTTGGCCTCGACTAAGAAGTCTGCCAAGGTTTGTCCCTTTATTGCTTTTCGGGGTAGGTACTCGATAGAATGCTCTCCCAACTCTATAGCCCACTTCGCTATCCTTCCTGATGCTTCGGGCTTAGTCAAGACTTGCTGAAGCGGAAGGTCAGTGAGGACTTGTATTGTGTGAGCATAGAAGTACGGCCGTAACCTTCTTGCCGCATTTACCAAGGCCAATGCAACCTTCTCCAATGGCTGATAGCGAGTTTCCGGACCCCTAAACTCTCGGCTTATAAAGTAAATGGAGTGCTGTCTTCGTCCGTCATCACGGACTAGTACTGTGCTAACTGTTTCGTCCGAAGCGGCTAGATACAATGAGAGGGCTTCGGCTTCCTTTGGTACGGACAGTGTAGGGAGTTCGGCTAAGTACTTTTGAAGTTCTTCAAACGCTCTCCTTTGGTCTTCTCCCTATTCGAATTTCGGAGCTTTCTTCAATACTTTGAAGAAGGGTAGCTACTTCTCCACTGCTTGTGAGAGGAAGCGGTTCAGTGCGGCTATACATCCGGTTAATCGTTGTACATCATGAATGGAGTTCGGCATTGCCATGTTTTGAACTACTTGGACTTTGGCCGGATTTGCCTTGAGTCCTTCTTTGGATATCCAACACCCCAAGAATTTTCCGGAGTCCACCAAAAATATGCATTTTTGAGGGTTGAGTTTGAGATTTGACTGCCGAAGTATATCTAATGTTATTCGTAAGTCATCCACGCATTCGAAAATGCTTTTGCTTTTGACTACGATATCATCAACATAGACTTCGACAGTTTTGCCGATATGATGCCAGAATAGTTTGTCCACCATCCTTTGGTATGTGGCTCCGGCAGTTTTGAGTCCAAATGGCATCTTTTTGTATGCGAATATACCGAAGTCAGTAATAAAGGCAGTTTTCGAAGCATCTTCTTCATTCATTAGAACTCGATGATAACCTTTGTACAATCAAGAAAAGAAAAAATTTCAAAGCCTACTAAGGCTTCGACCTTCTTGTCTATGTTGGGGAGTGGGTAACAATCTTTCGGATAGTGCTTGTTTAGATCAGTATAATCTATGCACATCTGCCATCCCCCTTCTTTCTTCTTGATCATGACCGGATTGGCTATCCAAATTGGATACTTCACTTCAAAAAGCACTCCGGCATTGAGCAATTGATGAACTTCGTCATGGATGACTTGGTTGCGTTCAGCGGCAAAGAGTCTTTGCTTCTGTCGGACTGGCCGGACTGAGGGGTCGATGTTTAAGCGGTGCGTAATCAAGTCCAGAGAAACGTCAGTCATGTCCAGTGGTGACCATGCAAAGACATCTCGATTGGTCCTGAGGATTTGGATAACTTGATTCCGGAAATGAGTCGTTCCGACAAATCCTATAACTTGATTCCGGAAATGAGTCGTTCCGACAAATCCAACCTTGATAGTCCGGGATGGATCGTCTTCGGACAGTTGTACTTCCATGGAGTTCTGTCCCGGTTGTTTCTCTTCCAACTCATCAGGGTGCTGTGGTTGCTATGCCTGGTTCGACATTTTTGAGAGCCACGTGCATGCAAACCTTGGCCCTTTTTTGATCACCTCGGATGGTGGCCACTCCGCCCTTGGTAGGAAACTTCACCATCAAGTGGTATGTGGAGCATACCGCCTGGACTGAATTGAGCCAGTCGCGTCCGAGAATGATGTTGTACGGGGATCGAGTTTTCACTATGAAAAACTCGATAACCGTAGTGGCACTTGTGGGTGCCTTCCCGACAGTAATGAGAAGGCTGATCACTCCCTCCGGACTCGTGTCTTCTTGAGCGAAGCTTTTTAAAGGGAGTGGAGCCGAATTCATGCTAGCCATATAAGTTTCCAGCTTGTCGAAGCATTCTTTGAAAAGAATGCTGACTGAAGCTCCAGTATCCACGAAGACTCTGTGGATGAGCTTGTTCGCCACTCTGGCTTGGATGACGATGACATCTTGGTGCGATGAAATACCCGGCACCGGATCAACATCGGAGAAAGTTATAACTTCCTCCTTCTTCAGCCTTTTGTGAGTCGGCTCTTCCCGGTGAGAGCTTCTCGACTCTGCCTTGACAGACGACTTCGTCTTTCCGGCTGGAAGAGCTTCGATCGTCTGTATGACTCCGTCATATTGACTTCGTCATTGTCCCCTTCGGGATCCTGCTGCTTTTGTTTTTTGTCATTTGGGGGAGCGCAGTCGGACTTCCCCCGTCTCTTCTTGCCGGCTTGTTGTTGCCGGTCTTGGTACTTCCTTAATGCTCCTGCCTTGACAAGAGCGTCGATGTCAGCCGCTAGATTACGGCATTCTTCCGTGTCATGACTGTGGTCTTCATGGAAGAAGCAGTATTTGTCTTGATTCCGGCATGCGGCGGACTTCGTCATCGGTTTTGGCTTCTCGAACATTGCCGGATGAAGTACGAGAATTTTGGCCCTTGGTTTCGTTAAAGGCACATATTGAGGCTGGGGCGGGGGCTGCGGCCTTTCCGGATTGGGACGAGGTCCCAATCGGGATTGTATCAGAGCCCTTTGCTGAAGTCTGTCAAAGGCACTCCAGGATTGGCGCCCTTGATCGCCGTGATACTCGGATCTTTTTTTGTCACCCCGGACTGGATTGTCCAGGGACCTTTTCCTCCTGTCCGCCTCGTTGGCACAGGCGAACTGGTCTGCAATGGCCCACATCTCCTGTGTGGTTTGTGGGTTGCTCTTCAAGAGATCTTTGTAAAGAGCTCTAGGTAGGATTCCGTTTTGGAATGCCGAAATGACAAGTAGATCGTTGATGTCATCTACTTGTAAGCACTCCTGATTGAATCGCGTCATGAAGTCGCTAATCTTCTCGTGGCGACCTTGACGGATTGAAAGTAGTTGGGCCGAAGTTACTCTGGCTTCGGCTTTTTGGAAGAACCTTCTGTAGAAGGCTTCCATCAACTCGAGATATGATCTGATACTACCGCAAGGCAGGCTATCAAACCACCTCCTAGCATTCCCGATGAGTAATTCCGGGAATAACTTGCACATATGAACCTCGTTGAGGCCCTGGTTGGCCGTGTTTTTACTGAAAACGGACGAGGAAGTCTTTGGGGTCCGCCAATCCATCATAAGTGAACGACGGGACTTTGTAATTATCCAAGAGAGGAGTCCAGATAATATCATCCGAGTACGGAGTGCGAAGGATTCCGTACATGGCGAACCCGTCGTTCCGGATTGCTGGAATAGGGTTGCACGGCGGAGAACGATTCTACTGGTTACGTGGCGGAGAGCAATTTCGCTCATTGTGTGCACCTTGGTGGTGGGAGGTGTGTTCACTCCGGTGGCCTCCGGGATTCGGATGATGGGAGGAGGCTTCAGCCTCGTTGTCGTTGAGAGGAGGGGTTTGGCCTCTTCCATGGGGACGAGGCGGAGTTGGCCCCCTTGCTGAATTGCGGGGAGTTGGTCCCTTTGCTGAATTGTGGGGAGATGGTCCCCTTGCTGAATTTTGAGGAGGGTTTTGTCCTCTCCGGAAGAACTCCAAGAACTCAGTCTCTTTTTCAGCGAGAAAACGCCGAACAACCTCATCGAGGCTAGGCTGTTCGGTATGTTGACTTCTTGGTGGATCAGTCCCGTGAGTGCTGGGGGATGGAGCCCTGTTGTCGTGAGCGGGCTCATTTTCTCGCCGGTGACTGGGACCGGCTACATCATCATTACCGCGAGGATTGTTGCGAGTGTTGTATGTTCTTCAAGTTCTGGCCATTTTATCACAGCGGTAAATTCGCACGTCACAAATTTCTAGTTCCCACAGACGGCGCCAGTGATCGAGTGCGGATTTTTGTAAGTAATAAAGGACAGAAAATAAAGAACACGGAAGGATTTACGTGGTTCGATTTACTGAGGTAAATTTACGTCCACGGGGAGAAAATGATATCGCCTTTGTATTGCCTTTTAGTACAGATTACACAATGAGAGCTTCTAAACTTTTTAATCGACTAAAGGTGCTATTTATACACCTATTCTAGTTGGGTTGGGCCTGCTGGCCCAACAAGGATGAAGATAACTGCTTTGGAGCAGTTATCGGCGGCATGGGACGTGGGTGGTGGTCGTGCATGGCCATGTCACCCACGTCGTTGGTTTCTGGCTGTGTACCCGCAGAACGACTTGTGAAAATCAGAAGTCCTTGGCGTTGATGAGCCGGAGTAAGTCATTTCAATCCGGCAGTACCGAAGTGACTTGTGCCGCGACTTGTGGATAGCTTACGAATGTAGCTGAAATGGAACCTTTTGCCGGAGTTATGTGAACCGAAGCCAAATTGCCGAACTGTTTGACTGGACCTAATCCTTTGAGCCTTAGTCGATGGGCTGGAATTAATTGGGCCTTCTCATTGGGCTTGAAAGGTGTTGGGCCATATCCCATCATACTAAGAACCAACTTGACAACGATGAACGAGTCTGAATATAGATATTCAAACCACTGTGATATGCATATTTTATTTTGGGAGTCTGCATATGCGGTATCGCGACTTTCTTCTCTCGACCCACTCTGATCGGTCGTGCATTATCGTCCGCGTATCTCAACTCGTTTCTGTATAAACCTTGTAAATACTACAAACAAATCAAAATACTAGAAAACTCAAGATCAAGTGAAATCCATGTGAAACGGAAATAAAACACTTCAAATAAATACAAATTTACCGTATAACATATGATAATAAGTGTAAAATTCCAATTGAAGAGTGCTATAGGTAAGTTTAAAGTGAATGATTTTCGAATTCCTGAATAGAATCGGAAATATTTTCCAATCCCCTGGTTCAATTCAGAGTTAAAAACAAAAATAAAACAAAGAAAAAATAGAGAAAAGCTCGGTGCTCGATTCGATAAAAGCTCCTTGCCAAATACATATTATTAGGGCTGCAAACGAGCCGAAGTGTTCAGTGCTCGATTCGGTAAAAGCTCGTTCGAACTCGAATTCATTAATAAATGAGCCGAGCTCGACCTCGAATTTGAGCTCAATTAACTGGACAAGCTGAATTCAAGCACTAGGGTATTCGACTTGTTTTGCTCGCGAACGTGTTCCGCTCGTTGATGGGATACGGCCCAACGCCGCTTGAGCCCAATGACGAAGCCCATTTAATTTCGGCCCACTAATCCAAGCTCAAGCAGTCGGCCCAGTTAAATGACTTGGTAATGAGACTCCGGCCCATTTTACTCCGGATCCAGGCTCCACTCTTCCGAAGCAATCAACCGGAATACCTACCACTCCGGCTATTCACTCTGGAGATTCCATTCTAGTGGACTTGGCTATTTTTCCATGATATTGCTGCAAGCTTATGATGAGTCCGGCCTTGCAACGTGTGTGACGTGGCCATGCACGATCTCTACCCACGTCGCAGGCTAACCCTAACGGCTCCCAAGCGGTTACGCACTTTCTCATTGGGCCTTCCGGCCCAGCCCAATTGTAAAGGTGTATAAATAGCACCTCTCATAGATTAGAAAGTTTACGAGCTATTCATTACAGTATTCTACACGACAAAGCAATAAAAGCATAATATTCTCTCCCGCGGACGTAGATTTACCTCAGTAAATCGAAACACGTAAATCTTTGTGTGTTATTTAATATTTTCTGTTATTAATTATCTTCTAAAAATCTGCACTTGATCACTGGCGACGTCTATGGGAAACTAGAAATTCGTGATGTGCAAATTTTTAGTCAAGTTATCAATGGCAGGAACGAGAAGAACGTACAACACCCGTAACAACCTTCGCGCTAATGATCATGAAGCTGGCCCAAGTCAGCACCGGCGGCGAGGAAAGGAACCTGCTCAAGAGAACAGGAATCCTCTTACCAATGCTGACCCAAGTCAGCATTCCGGACAGCCCAGCCTCGACGAAGCTGTCCGACGTTTCCTTGCTAAAAAGGAGGCGGAGTTTCTGAACTTTCTTCAGAGAGGACAGGACCCCCTTCGAATTCTGCAAGAGGACAAACCCCCCATAATTCTTCAAGGGGGCCAACTCCTCCTCCTCCACCTCCTCATGAAGACGAGGCCAAAGTCTCCTCCCTCGGATCCAATCCGGAGAAGCCACAGCCGCCATCCGGAACGCTGTATACGCCCTTGACGAAACCAAGGGCCAAAATTCTTGAGCTACATCCGGCCATGTTCGAGAAGCCGAAGCCAATGACAAAACCCGCCTCCCGCCGGAACCAGGACAAATATTGTCTTTTCCATGAAGACCATGGACATGATACGGAGGAGTGCCGCAACTTGGCTGCGGACATTGATGCTCTGGTCAAAGCTGGAAAGCTAAAGAAGTACCAAGACCGGCAACAACAGTCCGGTAAGAAGCGACAGGGAAAGTCCGGTTGTGCTCCCCCCACCGAAAAGAAACAAAAACAGCAAGATCCCGAAGGGGATGATGACGAAGTCCACTTGACGGAGTCATACAGGCGATTGACGCTCTTCCTGCTGGGAAGACGAAGTCGTCCATCAAAGCTGAGTGAGAAGCTCTCATCGGGAGGAGCCGACTCACAAGAGGTTGAAGAAGGAGGAAGTCATCACTTTCTCCGACGCTGATCCGGTGCCGGCTATTTCGCCGCACCAAGACGCTATCGTCATTCAAGCCGGAGTGGCGAACAAGCTTATTCACCGAGTCTTCGTAGATACCGGAGCCTCAATCAGCATTCTTTTCAAAGAATGCTTCGACAAGCTGGACGTAGATCCGGCCAGAATGAATCCGGCCCCCCTCCCTTTGAAGAGCTTCACCCAAGAAGACACCAGTCCGGAGGGGATCATCAGCCTTCCCATCACAGTCGGGAAGGCACCCACAAGTACCATAAATGTGATCGAATTTTTCGTGGTAAAGACTCGATCACCGTACAATATCATCCTTGGACGCGATTGGCTGAATTTCGTCCGAGCGGTATGTTCTACATACCATTTGATGATCAAGTTCCTTACCAAAGGCGGAATAGCCACGGTCCGAGGAGACCAAAAAAGGGCCAAGGAGTGCATGCATGTGGCACTAAAAAACGCCAAACCGACAGTTTGGAGCTGTCAAACATAGCAACGACAACATCCTGAGGAGTTGGAAGAACTACGGGGACCGAATTCTATGGAAGTTCGTCTATCCGAAGAGGACCCGTCCCGGACATAAAAGTCGGGTTCGCCGGAACCACTCAACTCCGGACTCAAGTTATACAACTCCTCAGGACTTACGAAGATGTCTTTGCATGGTCACCACTAGACATGACTGGCGTGTCACCGGACCTGATCACCCACCGTCTTAACATCGATCCATCAGTCCGGCCAATCCGGCAGAAGCAAAGACTCTTCACAGCCGAACGCAATTAGGTTATCCAGGACGAAGTACGACAACTACTCAATGCCGGAGTCCTGTTTGAAGTGAAGTATCCCACGTGGGTAGCCAATCCAGTTATGATCAAAAAGAAAGAAAGGGGTGGCGGATGTGCATAGACTACACCGATTTAAACAAGCACTGTCCGAAAGATTGTTACCCACTCCCCAATATTGATAAGAAAGTCGAAGCTTTAGTTGGTTTCGAATTTTTTTCCTTTCTTGATTTGTACAACGACTATCACCAAGTTCTTATGAATGAAGAAGATGCTTCCAAAACTGCGTTCATTACTGACTTCGGCATATTTGCGTATAAAAAAATGTCGTTCGGACTCAAAAATGCCGGAGCTACCTACCAAAGGATGGTAGACCGACTATTCCGGCATCACACTGGAAAAAATGTGGAAGTTTATGTCGACGATATCGTAGTCAAAACTAAAAGCATTTCCGAATGCATGGATGACTTACGGATAACGCTGGATATACTTCGGCAAGCCAACCTTAAGCTCAACCCCAAGAAATGTACCTTTTTGGTAGACTCCGGAAAATTCTTGGGCTCTTGGGTGTCAAAGGAAGGACTTAAGGCTAACCCGGCCAAAGTCCAAGTGGTGAGAGACATGGAAATGCCGAAGTCCATCCACGATATACAACGGCTCACCGGGTGTCTAGCTGCTTTGAATCGCTTCCTTTCACAAGCAGTCGAAAAACAGCTACCCTTCTTCAAAATATTGAAGAAAGCTCCGAAAGTTTGAGTGGGGAGAAGAACAAAAGAAAGCATTCAAAGAACTTCGGCAACATCTGGCAGGATTACCCACGTTATCCATTCCAAAAGATGTCGAAGCCCTTTTGTTGTATCTTGCCGCTTCGGACGAGACAATAATTGATGTGTTAGTCCGCGATAATGGACGTAAACAACACCCCATCTACTTCATCATCCGAGCACTTAGAGGTCCTGAGACCCGTTATCAGCCCTTGGAAAAGATTGCTTTGGCTCTGGTAAATGCTGCGAGAAGACTCCGGCCGTACTTCTACGCTCACACCATTCAAGTCCTCACTGACCTCCCACTTCGGCAAGTACTTACCAAGCCCAAAGCTTCAGGACGAATAGCAAAATGGGCCATAGAGCTGGGAGAACACAACATTGAGTATCATCCACGGAAAGCTATCAAAGGACAAGCTTTGGCAGACTTTTTAGTCGAAGCCAAATTTGCCCCGGCCACTCCGGAAGACGTGGACATGCCCGAAGCAACATCCGAATCTTCCGGCCGGACTGTTGGAAAGGCTACGTGGATGGAGCATCCGGCAAACATGGAAGCAAAGCTGGTATACTACTTATCGCCCCTGATGGACATGAAGTGACGTACTCGCTCCGGTATAAATTCCCAGCTACAAACAATAAAGCCGAATACGAAGCCCTCCTCGCCGGACTTCGGCTAGCCCAGAATCTCAATGCCCAGTCCGTGAAATTTCACAGCGACTCGCAAGTAGTAGTTGGACATATAATGGCACTAGCGAAGCTCTAGGAGACCGAATGAGGAAATATCTAGAAAAAGTTTGAAGTCTACAACAAAGCTTCTCCTACTTCAGGATCGACCGGATCCCGAGAATACAAAACAACCGAGCGGACATATTGAGCAAACTGGCTTCGTCAAAGCATTCCACAGCGGAAGAATTGCAACACAAAAGCATCGATTCAAAAGATAACGTGGAAGCAATTAAAACTTCTCCAAACTGGATGACGCCTATGCGCGTATCTAGAAGTCGGACTGCTGCCAGATGGCAAGACCGAAGCCAGAAAACTTTTGAGTCGATCACTCCGATATGAACTACACCAGGGAATTCTCTACAGAAGATCGTCCTATAGCCGCTACTACGATGCATCGGTCCGGAGGATACGGATTATGTCCTAAGAGAGGTCCATGAACGTTCGTGCGGAAGCCACATTGGTGCTCGGTCACTCGCAAAAAAAGTGATGAGATGGGGATACTACTGGCCTACACTAGTGCAAGACGCAACCGCCCTCGTCAAGAAGTTTCCGAAGTGTCAAATCCATGCCAATGTACCCTAGACGCCGCAAACAGATTTTGCATCCATGCAAAGCCCATGGCCTTTCATCAATGGGGAATCGACATTGTGGGCCTCTTCGAAAAGCACCGAGGCAAATGCAGTACTTCATAGTGGTAGTTGATTATTTTACAAAGTGGGTAGAGGCCGAGCCCCTTGCAAAGATAACAAGCACCAATGTCCTGGACTTCGTCTGGAAGAATATAGTATGCCGCTTCGGCATACCCCACATCCTCGTTTCGGATAATGGTACCCAATTCACAGATAAAAAAATCAAAGAATGGTGCCAAGAGCTGAAGATCCAACAACGCTTCACTTCGGTCGGACATCCTCAAGCGAATGGACAAACCGAAGTCACTAGGCAGACCATCGTAAAAGGAAAAAAGACTGGATAAGGCCAAAGGATTGTGGGTTGAGAATCTTCCCCAAGTCTTGTGGTTATACAGGACCACTCCGAGAACCGCCAACGGGGAGACTCCGTATAGTCTAGTGTACGGAGCCGAAACGGTGATTCCGGTAGAAATCGGCATGCCTAGTCCTCGCACTCTGAACTTCGATGCCGAAGCGAATAACGACGGACTTAGAGCTGAACTCGATCTCGCCGAAGAAAAAAGGGAACTTGCCTTCATCAAAGAAGCCCATTAGTAGCCCGTTATTACAACAAAAGGGTGAAAATGCTGCAATTTCAAGTAGGCGACCTAGTTCTACGGAACAACGAAGTGAGTCGAGCCGAAAAGCTTGGCAAACTAGAAGCCACTTGAGAAAGGCCATACCGGGTGAGTGAAGTTCTCGGCAAAGGGTCTTGCAAACTGACTCATATGCATGTTACCAATCTCCGAAGATATTATCTTTGAATGGTCTCTATCACTACGTAGTTGCATGTAAGTCCGGTCATCTATGGTTTTAAGTTCAGTCCGTAGTGTTCGTACGATGTCCAGTCCGTATGTTCATGTCATTCATGCTGTAAATTCACTTGGTCATGTATAAAATCTTCTTTTTATTCATACTTGTGCATTGAATCTTTATCATTTATTGTTAATGGTCTTGTGTACGGAGTCTCATTCATTTTTTATCCTTAAAATTCGAAAGGCTGGCCCCTTTTTGAATAAAACCAAAGACACAACAGTCAAATCTTCTTTAAGAAGGTACAAGACTTGTCAAGGTTTTCTTAATAAAGCACTTCTTCGTCCGAAGTGCATATACTAAAACGCGTTAAAGGAAGTCCGATCCTAGCGATATGATTCGCCAAATAAAGACACAATTCAATTCGGTCATATCCGAAAACAATACAAGTTCGGCAAAAGCCGAACACACCAAAGAAGGTTAAACATTCTGTAAACAAGCTGATAATTCGGCAAAAACAGGATATATTGAAAAGGTTGTACACCTCTACATTCCTAGCTATTACAATAATTTTGCAGGTTTCTTTGGCACACTACAATGTAGCTAATTTTTGGCGAAATCAGAAGGCTTCGAAGACCGCATAAAGCCATCCAAGTCGAACTTCGTATTCGCTCCGACAACTTAACTTCGTGATGACGAACCAACCGGTCTCTTGCCAAGATTCTTTTTCTTGTACAGCCGAGCCATGTCTTCTCTTCGATCCTGCTCCGTCGGTGGACGATTATGATTTATATTCCATCCACTGGGAGGTGGAACATTGTCTATTGCTTATTTCACTCTAGCATGACGAGTTAGAAGATGCGGATACGCTTCGGCTATCTTTCGGATCACATGTATTTCGGACCGGTATTCTTGGTTATACTCGCTATGTTGTACTTTTGCCTGACGACGCTGGGTCCAGGCCTCCCAGATCTGATCCTTAGCATCCGTAATGGTGAGTCCCTCGACGCTTTGGATCATACGCTTGTATTCTTGGATTTCCTCCCTCGTCAACCGGATTTCGGTCTTCATATCGGCAACAAGAGTTTCCAGCTGCACATTCTTGGCTATCACTTTGTCATATTTCACTTGGTCATCACGAGCCCTCTTTTCGGCTTCGTCAATGGCCGAAGTGTATAGCCTCTTCGAGCGCAAGATCTCTATCTCCTTAAGATTCATCATACGGAGTAAATCTTTCAGTTCGGTCTCCCAATTAAAAGCAGTACGCTATAGAAGTTATAGCATAAAAGGAAAATGTAAATGGCGCAATTGAAAGTGCTAAAAAACATTTTCATTTCATGCAAAAAAGAGTACATGGAGAGGGCGTCGAAGCCGAAGCACAAGCATCATTATCTATAACTACGTAAAGGGACAAAGAGGGGAGAGTGGTCATACATTATCATTCTCTCCCCCTTCTCTCCGGCATTCGCTTCGTCGCCACCAACCGGGGGAGTCACTGGGTTCTCATGCTGCGGCCGCGGTTGCTTCTCCGGAGAAGGCTCTTTATTCCCGGCAGCCGGAGTCTCGACCGCCAGAGTCTCTTCATTTTCCCGATTTCCGTCACCGGGTGCATCCATTGATGCCGGAGCCACGTAGCCCAAAGCCGCATAGGCCGCCTCCAAGCCCTCATCACGGTCCACAGAACAGGATTGGACTGCCTCCATAGTTAGCGGCAACGAAGTGCTTGCTAGTTCCGTAAGAACGGGCAGAGACTGAAGACAAGCCTTAATAGCTTCGGCATACCGCAGAATGAAAATTTCCTCTCTGGCGTCGCCCACCTCCGTGACTAGATTCACCAAGTCCCCGGAGAAGGATGAAAATTGCAAACTCAAGAAGATCTTCTCCACAACAGCACAGAGTACATCCCCCTGTGTGGCAGCGATAGATGCCACCTCCTCCTCATGAGCCGTCTTCAAAAGCTCGAGCTCTGCTTTGGCCTTCTCGGTTGTCCTCATCGCCTTGGCCAAAGCGACTTTCAGTTTCTTCACCTCGGATGCCTTTTTGGCGGCATCGTCCTTGGCCCTATTCGCCGCATCCCGAGCTTTAGAGAGGGAGTGTTCTTGCCTTCGGTAGTCCGAATCGATTCTCTTCAATTCGGACTGTACCAGTCCGGTAAGATATCCGGAAAGGTGTTCCGTTCTCTGCACAAGCCAAAGTCAGCAACATAAAAAACTATAAGGCCGTAAGTAGATGTGCTAATATCTCACCTCCAAAAAAGATGTGGTCCATTCACTTTGCGGCGCAGAAATATCCACAGCACCCGCAATGCCCCTCCCCGCAGGCATCTCTTCGATCGGAGTCAAGGGCAGGTTCTTTGCTCCGGCACTCGGAGTCCTCTCCGAAGAGGACGAGATTGTCACATGTCCCGGACTTGAGAGGACACCAGCGTCCGAAGCAGTAGTCCTAGGCCTCTTCGGTTGTCGCTCGTATTCGGACTCCGAAGTCCCAGACTTCTGCTTGTTCTTCAATTTGTTCATCATATACACTGCAAAGGAAAAAACCGGAAAGTTATACATGGAAGTTACAATACTAATGCGATGCTAAACTATATCCTCACCCCGAGGGACTCTGTTTTCGACCGTCGCCTCGGGCAAAGCTGTACCCTCCCGAACGAGTTCGGACTCGTCCAGTTCTCTCGTCACCATCGGAAGGACGGAGAGGTAATCTTCAACAGGACCCAAGTAGTCCGTCTTCGGAAGACGGACTATATGGTTCTAGAGGTGCCCAAAAGAACCGGAACAGATCCGGAACCGTCAGTTTTTAACCGAAACCGTCAGTTCCGGAACCGGAACAGGCGGTTCCGAACCGTTTCGAAGAACCGGCGGAACAGGCGGTTCGGTTTCTGTTCCTCAAATATGGAACCGGAACCGGCGGTTTCTGTTCCGGTTCCGG
>JAOWBJ010107282.1:0-14252 GCA_028566335.1 Monarda citriodora | reverse complement strand
CTATAAGTATCTCTCTCTCTAACACGTGCAAATGGATGAGAATATTTAAGATTTTAAGTAGCATGGACATGAGAATGCAAGTGAAACTAAAAGGAGCAAGTGCATACTTGAGACATTCTCCCTAAAAGAGAAGCTGACGACGACCTTGGCCTTTGAGGGGTCAAGCTAGCTGTCCCACTTGCTTTGGAGTGTATGTTGTAGCAGCATCAGTAGTGTAGACGTGTTACAGAGCCAATAGGCCAGCACATCATTGTTATCAGAAACCTTCAAAAAAAAAAAAGAGTCATTACGATTTCTATGATACGTAAATATTTGTAAAAGAACCAATTTTACCAGACTATCAATCAAATTATGTATTTCGAAAATGAACTAAAGGAGCACCAATCATTTATTTACCTCAACAGATGAACCGATGGTTTAAATTATACGGTCAAACACGACAGTCCTCTCTACCTCAAATGACCTCCAGTGGAGAAGGCATTTGTAATGACACATGCAGCAACAGGTTTGCCATCAGAAAATCCCAAATCTTGAGTGATACATTTTAAAAAGAGCTCCTGGTTCTCCTGTGCAAGCAAAGAGATTTTAAGAGGACTATTATAAAACACAATACATGTTACATATACATCATTTTCCCATTTAGCCTGGAAATGCAAGGAAATCAAATAGGGAATTGTAACTTTGAGAAATACATTTAAGCAGCGACTTACTTGCTGCTTCTCATTGAGAGACTTTTGAGGCTTTTCCTCAGATTCGGACTCCTTGGGATCAGCCATAGAAAGTTCCTATCACAAGTAGCAAACATAAGCAGTAAACATCAAAAGGCCTTTTTCGCATTGACAAAATACAATAATGTATTTTACATGTGTAGACTTTGTTTCTCCATTGCGAACACTACCATTCTCTGGCATTCTCTGTAAAGTCAATAAATCATGACAAAAATTAAGAACATCTCTACCAGCAATTATTAATATGAAGAAAAATAAAGAGATCCCAAAAAAATGAACAATACCAAAATAAAGACATCCCAAAAAAATGAAAATTCACAAAGATACTGATAGCGAGCGTCGCATTGGTGGCTGGGGAACACGACGCAAGCGTTCCGAGAGAAGGAGGAGTTAATTGTTTTACGTTGTTTATTATTTATTTATTGTACTTCGAGCGTAGGTGTAGGCTCCATCCGGGTTTTCTCAGCTAGCTCTTTCCGGGGGTAGGATTAAGTCGAGCAAGCGTAGGGTCCTAGATCGAGTCATATTACGTGGGCTTGTTTGTGTAAGTCTGCATGCATGGGCCTTGGGATGTGGGCCGACGTGCATGGGCTTTATGAATGCCCTAGTAGTATATATATTATGTTAGCCGTGTACTTTGCCATTCATTGAAGAAGAATTACTTTGGCGGCTAATTGCCGAGTGGCGGGACTTGTCCCGAGAGTGTGCGTGCGTGCGTGAGTATTCGGAGTTTGTCTTGGGTCGTGATCGATCTCTACTAATTGGTCCGACCTGCCGGATCTGTTAAATCATGGTGAAGGAAGATGGGGTCGAGACGCGCAGCGTCACGCAGACGAACAAGCGCCTCGACGATGTAGAGAGGATCACGACGGAGCTTTCCGCAAACATGGGAGGTGTGCAACTAGCAATCGATGACCTGCAGAGAGTGGTTGCGCGACTGGAGGCTCTCGCGGATCAGGAACAGGCGAGAAAAGAGGGGGATCGACTACTGCAGATCCCGCCGGAGAAGACCACCGCGGTTGTGCTTCCGCGGATGGAACTGCCGGGGTTCGATGGTACGGACCCAATATCATGGCTCGCGCAGGCCAAGCAGTACTTCTTGGTCCACAAAACCCCGGTCGAGCAGCGCGTGGCGACGGCGCTCATAGCACTGAACGGAAAAGCCATGTTCTGGGCCCAATGGCTTCTCCATCGCTCGGAAGCGATTCCGTGGGAGGGATTCGCGAAGGAACTGGTGGCGCGGTTCAGGGACAGCTCTGCCGTGAATGCCTACGAGGCACTCCATCTCACGCGGCAGACGGGGTCGCTAGAGGATTACCTCTCGCTGTTTGAAGAACGAGTCGCACAACTCCCGGCCCTTCCGTCCGAACAGTACTTGGGCGCGTTCTTGGGGGGACTCCAGCCCTCGATCAGGGACCGCATACCAGATTCTGAACTAGGAGATGTGCACGCGGCGATCCGGGCGGCGCGACGGATCGCGAGAATCAACCGGGGCGCTATCCACAACTTTCGACCTTCGGGGGCAGCAAGCAACTTTCCCAGGCCGACCACCACATTTCAGAGGTCTAACCCGCCCAGCGGGCAGGCCCAGACGCGGGCGATCACCGCTCCACCGAATCGGAGTCCGCGCCGACTGACGGTAGCCCAGCAGGAGGAGTACCGGACAAAAGGATTGTGCTACCGTTGCAGCGGAAAGTACGGGCCGTTGCACAAGTGCCCGCCCAAGACCCTAGCTTTGTTTTTGGAGGCCGAGGATGAGGGAAAGGCGGGCGAGCCGGAGGATGCCCCGCAGACGGAGTTGGAGGAAGGAGCACTGGAGGATACCCCTGAGCCAGAACTGACCGTGCTGCTGTCCGAGCTCTCCTCATACGGGATGGACGGCCCCCGAACGCTGAAGATGCACGTGAAGATGGGAGACCGCGCACTACGAGCCATGGTCGACAGCGGGGCCAGTCATTGTTTCATCTCGGACAAAGCCGCCCGGGAACTGAACTTGGTCGTAACTCCTACGACTTCGTTCGCTGTGATGTTGGGAGATGGTTCGAAGGTGACTTCCCGCGGCTTGTGTGAGTCAGTAACAATCGAGGTGCAAGGTCATTTCTTTCCGATATCATGCTATGTTTTTCCCTTGCGCAATGTGGATATTATTTTAGGGGTGTCGTGGCTGGCAATACTAGGAGACGTGACCGCGAATTGGTCGCGGTTGTCTATGGAGTTTGTGTACGCAGGACAGAAGGTCAGAATCACCGGGGATCCCGCACTCACACGCCGCGAATGCAGAAGGGCCGAGCTCGCGGATTTGGGAACCGAGGACTCTGCATGGGTGCTCTTGGCGTTAGATGGGGAAGCTGCAGGCTCAATCCCACCTACCAGTCTCTCGGCCAATCTACAACAGCAATGGCAATCTCTCATTGCCAACTACAGCTCCATCACTCAACAACCGACGGATCTGCCGCCACCGCGCGAGCGCGATCACAGGATTCCATTGGTCGAAGGGACATCCCCCATATCAGTGAGGCCTTACCGTTATAACCACATGCAGAAGGACGATAGGGATGTCAATTTGGCCCGGAACCCGCGGGTCAGCCCGAGTAACCCAAAAAAAATCAGGGTTAGGGTCGATTTTTTCTAACCCGTATTAATTTTCGGGCTATTCGAGTTGACCCTGTCGGGCCGCCGGGCTGATCGGGTTAGCCTCGGGTCAGCCCGCGGGCTGCACCTATTATTAATTTAGAATTTATATGTGTAAACAATTAACTGTTATAAGTTCTCATTCCTTGCTTTGTAGCGTAATTGGTAAGCGGTGTAGAATTTCCAAAGATTGGGGTTGTGGTTTCGATTCCAGAGGAAGCTCATTTATTTTGAACCCTCTCTCTCAAATTTTTTCAATATTTTTCTTCATGCAATTTTTTAAATATTTTTTCTTGCTCTTTCGTTTTTTTTAATACTGCTCTCTCAAAACTTTTTAATATTTTTCTTCCTGCAAATTTTTAACATATTTTTTTTCCTACTCTTTCAATTTTTTAATACTATTTCTTCGTGTGTCTTTTTCCATCTCTCCCTCTTTTTCCTTTTTCTTTTTTAATATTTCCTCTCTCCATTTTCTAAATATTTTTTTCTTCCAATCTTCTACAATAATCCCAAAAATAAATTTCATCGTCTTATTTTTATCAACATAGATACAATAAATATTAAAAACATCCAAATTGAGTCATACATAATATTATTATATATTAACGTTGATAATTTTTATTCAATAAATAGTATAACCCGACGGGCCAACCCGAGACCCGAGTTTTAGGGTTAGGGTCAAGATTTTCTAGCCCGAAAAAAAATCGACCCGATTGAGCCCGGACCGAATAACCCGCAGCCCGACAGGGTTGACCCGACCCCGCCCGGGTTGGCCCGATTGACATCCCTAGATCTTGGTAATTGTGGATTTATTTTGCCTAAATCGGTCTTGTTTTTGTTTCTATTTTTAATTTTTATCTACACTCTATCTAGGCAGATTGCCAAATATACCAAAAATATTGATGATGGGATACGACCCAACACCACTTGAGCCCAATGACGAGGCCCAATTAATTTCGGCCCACCAGTCAAGACTCAAGGACTCGGCCCAGTCAAATAGTTCGGCAACAAGACTCCGGTCCATTCAACTCCGGTAAAAGCTCCATTCCGGCAACCAATGAAGCGGCCAACTGCGACACAAGTAACTCCGGAATGTCAGCCACTCCGTCATGTCACTCCGGATATATTCATCCTCATGGACTTGGCCATTTTTCCACAAGTATGCTGCAAGCTCATAGTGAGTCCGGTCAGCGACGTGGGTGATGTGGCCATGCACGATCAGGACCCACGTCGCACGCTAATCCTAACCACCTACGAGCGGTTATCGCCCTTCTTACTGGGCCTGCCGGCCCAGCCCAGCTTGTATAGGTGTATAAATAGCACATTTCATAGATTAGAATGTTTACGAGCTATCAATTATTGTATTCTACGCAAAAGCAATAAAAGCATATTATTCTCTCCCGTGGACGTAGATTTACACCACTAAATCGAACTACGTAATTCTTGTGTGTTCTTTACTTTTTTCGCTATTTAATTACTCTCGAAAATCTACACTCGATCACTGGCGCTGCCTGTGGGAATCTAGAAATTTGTGACGTGCAAGTTTTCGGTTGAAACAACGATGGCAGGAACGAGAAGGACATACAACATGCGCAACAATCCTCGCGCCAACGATCATGAAGCCGGTCCCAGTCAGCACCGGCGGAGGGAGAAAGAACCTGTTCGTGAGAACAGAGATCCTCCCCCAGCGCTCCCAGCACTGACCAGCCCCCAAGCCAACACTCTGGTCAGCCTAGCCTCGATAAGGCTGTTCGCCGTTTCCTTGCTGAAAAGGAGGCGGAGTTCCTGGACTTTCTCCGGAAAGGACAGAACCCTCCTCCGAATTCGACAAGGGGACAAACCCCCCACAACTCTACGAGGGGGCCAACTCTGCCACCTCCTCCTCCGCATCATGGCGATGAAGCCGAAGCTTCCTCTTACCATCCTCATCCCAGAGGCCACCGAGACCGAAGTGGACACAATGATAGGCACCGCTCTGCACCCCACCAGCATGAGCGGAATCGTTTTCTCCTCGTCCTCACCTGGAGAGGAACTACCCCCCACCGCGCAACCCTGTTCTGCCCATTCCAAACAGGTTTGTCGTGTACGGAGCTCTTCGCACTCCGTACTCTGATGACATAATCCGGACTCCTCTCCCGGATGGCTACAAGGTCCCGCCATTCACCTATGACGGACTGGTGGACCCTCAAGATTTCCTTGGACGTTTCCAATGGAACTGCAACAATCAGGGTTTCAATGAGGTCCACATGTGCATGCTTTTCCCTAAGTTACTCGTCGGGAATGCCAGGAAGTGGTTCGATAGCCTGCCCGGAGGTAGCATCCACTCCTATCTGGACCTGATGGAAGCCTTCTACAGAAGGTTCTTCCGAAAAGCTGAAGTTCGGGTCACTCCGGCTCAATTGCTCTCCATCCGTCAAGGTCGTGATGAAAAATTAACCGACTTCATGATGCGATTCAACCAGGAGTGACCGCAAGTAGAAGATGTCAACGATTTGCTTGTCATTTCAGCGTTCCAAAGTGGGATTCTACCAGGAAATCTCTACAAAGAGCTTGTGATAAGAAGTCCGCAAACAACACAAGAGATGTGGGCGATTGCGGACAAGTTCGCTCGTTCAGACGAAGCGGACCGAAGAAAAAGGTCTCTGGACAATCCGGTCCGAAGTGACAGAAAAAAGCCCGAAGACCGAGGCAAACAAGGGCGGCAATCCCGGAGCGCCTTTGATAGACTGAAGGTTCCAGCCCAATCCCGATTGGGACCCCGATCAATCCGGAGAGGTCGCAGCAACCGCCCGGAACTCAGTACACGCCCTTGACGAAGCCAAGGGCCGAAATTCTCGAACTACATCCAGCAATGTTCGAGAAGCCGAAGCCAATGGCAAAGTCCGCCGCTTGCCGGAATCAGGACAAGTATTGCCTCTTCCATGAAGATCATGGTCATGATACGGAAGAGTGCCGCAATTTGGCGGCGGATATAGATGCTCTTGTCAAGGCAGAAGCATTGAGAAAATACCAAGACCGGCAGCAACAAGCTGGTAAGAAAAGACAGGGGAAGTCCGGCTGTACTCCCCACACTGATAAGAAACAAAAATAGCAAGACCCCGAAGGGGACGATGACGAAGTCCGTTAAGACGGAGTCATACAGGCGATCGACGCTCTTCTAGCCGAGAAGACAAAATCGTCTATCAAGTCCGAGTCAAGAAGCTCTCATCGGGAAGAGACGACTCATAAAAGGCTAAAAAAGGAGGAAGTCATCACTTTCTCCGATGCCGATCCGGTGCCGGCCATCTCACCGCACCAAGATCCTATCATCATTCAAGCCGGAGTGGCGAACAAACTCATCAACCGAGTCTTCATAGATACCGGAGCTTCGGTTAGCATTCTCTTCAAAGAGTGCTTCGACAAGCTGGAAGTCGATCCAGCCAGAATAAATCCGGCTCCCCTCCCTTTGAAAAGCTTCGCTCAAGAAGACACAAGTCCGGAGGGGATAATCAGTCTTCCCATCACTGTCGAGAAGGCGCCTACTAGTGCTACTACGGTGATTGAATTCTTCGTTGTGAAGACTCGATCGCCATATAATATCATCCTTGGACGTTACTGGCTTAATTCCTTCCGATCGGTATGTCCCACATACCATCTGATGATCAAATTCCCCACCAAGGGCGGAATAGCCACAGTCCGAGGGGATCAAAAAAGGGCCAAAGAATGCATGCATGTAGCCCTCAAAAGTGCCGAACAGACAGTCCGGAACTATCAAGCATAGCAACGACAGCATCCTGAGGAGTTAGAAGAACAAACGAGATCGAACTCCATGGAAGTCCCGCTATCCGAAGAGGACCCGTCCCGGACCATAAAAGTTGGCTTCGCCGGAACCTCCCAACTCCGGACTCAAGTTATCCAACTCCTCAGGACCTATGAAGACGTCTTTGCGTGGTCGCCGCTGGACATGACTGGCGTTTCACCGGACTTGATCACACGCCGTCTTAACATCGACCCGTCAGTCCGGCCCATCTGACAAAAGCAAAGACTTTTCGTTGCCAAACGCAATCAAGTCATACATGACGAAGTGCGTCAACTGCTAAACGCCAGAGTCTTGCTCAAAGTGAAGTATCCGACGTGGATAGCCAATCCGGTTATGATCAAGAAAAAAGAATGGGGTGGCGGATGTGCATAGATTACACAGATCTAAATAAGCACTATCAGAAAGACTGTTATCCACTCCCTAGTATAGATAAAAAAGTCGAAGCTTTAGTTGGTTTCAAAGTTTATTCGTTTCTTGGTCTGTACAAAGGCTATCATCAAGTTCTTATGAATGAAGAAGATGCTTCCAAAACTGCAATCATTACTGACTTCGGTATTTTTGCGTATAAAAAGATGCCTTTCGGACTCAAAAATGTCTGAGCTACATACCAACGGATGGTAGACAAACTTTTCCGGCACCATATTGGCAAAACGTCGAAGTCTATGTTGACGACATCATAGTCAAAACTAAAAGCATTTTCGAATGCGTGAATGACTTACAAACTACGTTGGACATACTTCGGCAAGCCAATCTCAAGCTCGATCCCAAGAAGTGTACCTTTCTGGTGGATTCCGGAAAATTCTTGGGCTGTTGGGTATCGAAGGAAGGACTTAAGGCTAACCCAGCCAAAGTCCAAGTAGTGCAAGACATGGAAATGCCGAAGTCCATCCACGATGTACAACGGATCACCGGATGTCTGGCCGCATTGAATCGCTTCCTCTCACAAGCAGCCAAGAAACAACTACCTTTCTTCAAAGTGTTGAAGCAGGCTCCGAAATTCGAATGGGGAGAAGAACAACGAAAGGCATTTGAAGAACATCGGCAATATTTGGCCAAATTACCCAAATTATCTGTGCCCAAGGATGCCGAAGCTCTCTCATTGTACCTCGCCGCTTCAGACGACACAGTTAGTGCGGTATTAATCCGCGATGATGGATGCAAACAATACCCCATTTACTTCATCAGCCGGGCACTTAAGGTTCCGGAAACCCGCTATCAGCCCCTGGAAAAGATGGCTTTGGCTTTGGTAAATGCGGCAAGGAGACTACGGCCTTACTTCTATGCCCACACCATACAAGTTCTCACTAATCTACCGCTTCGGCAAGTTTTAACTAAGCCCGAAGCATCAGGACGAGTGGCAAAATGGGGCATAAAATTGGGAGAACACTCTATCGAGAACCTGCCCCGAAAAGCAATCAAAGGCCAAGCCTTGGCCGATTTCCTGGTCGAAGCCAAATTCGCTCCGATCGTTCCGGAAGATGTAGATGTGCCCGAAGCAACACCCGAATCTTCCGAACAAGAACTCCCGGATTGTTGGGAAGGCTATGTGGATGGAGCCTCCAACAAACATGGAAGTGGAGCCGGTATACTGCTTATTGCCCTGGACGGACACGAAGTGACATACTCACTCCGGTATAAGTTCCCGACCACGAACAACGAAGCAGAGTACAAAGCCCTCCTCGCCGGAATTCTACTAGCGCAAACCCTCAATGTCAAATCCATAAAAGTTCACAGTGACTCACAAGTAGTGGTGGGTCACATAACTGGCACTAGCGAAGCCCGTGGGGACAAAATGAGGAAATAATTAGAGAAAGTCCGGAGTCTTCAGCAAAGCTTCTCGTACTTCCGAATCGACTTGATCCCAAGAATGCAAAATAGCCGGGCGGATATCTTAAGCAAGCTGGCTTCGTCTAAGCATTCCAAAGTGGAGGAATTGCAAACAACAACATCGATGCACCCATAGAAGTGAAAGCAATTACAGCCTCACCAAACTGGATGACTCCCATATCCGCATATCTAGAAACCGGACTATTGCCAGACGATAAGACCGAAGCTAGAAAGATTTTAAGCCGATCACTCCGGTATGAACTACACGAGGGAATTCTCTACAGAAAGTCATACCTCCAACCACTACTCCGGTGCATCGGCCCGGATGACACTGACTACGTCTTGAGAGAAGTCCATGAAGGATCGTGTGGAAGCTACATCGGTGCCCGGACACTTGCAAAAAAAGTGATGAGATGGGGATATTACTGGCCCACACTGGTGCAAGACGCAGTCACCCTCATCAAGAAATCCCCGAAGTGCCAGATTCACGCCAACGTATCCCGAGTGCCGCAAATGGATCTTACGACTATGCAAAGCCCATGGCCTTTCATGCAATGGGGAATCGACATCGTGGGTCCTTTGTAAAAGGCACCAAGACAAATGCAGTTTTTGATCGTGGCAATCGACTATTTTACGAAGTGGGTGGAAGCCGAACCCCTTGCTAAGATAACAAGCGCCAATGCCCTGGACTTCGTCTGGAAGAACATAGTATGCCGCTTCGGCATACCCCACATCCTTGTTTCGGACAACGACACCCAGTTTGCGTATAAAAAATTCAGAGAATGGTGCCAGGAGTTAAAGATCCAGCAACACTTCACTTCGGTCGGCTATCCTCAAGCAAATGGACAAACCGAGGTCACAAATTGAACCATTCTGAAAGGATTGCAAAAAAGACTAGACAAAGCAAAAGGATTATGGGTCGAGAATCTTCCCCAAGTCCTGTGATCATACAGGACTACCCCACGAACCGTCAACGGAGAGACTCCATATAGTCCAGTGTACGGAGCCGAAGCGGTGATTCCGGTAGAAATCGGCATGCCTAGTCCTCGCACACTAAACTTTGATGCTGAAGCGAACGACCACGGACTTAGAGCTGAGCTCGTTCTAGCCAAAGAGAAGAGGGAACTTGCCTTCATCGAAGAGGCCCAGTACAAGCAGCAAGTAGCTCGTTATTATAGTAAAAAGGTGAAAATGCAGCAATTTCAAGTAGGCGACCTAGTTCTAAGGAACAACGAAGTGAGTCGAGCCAAAAAGCTTGGCAAACTAGAAGCCACTTGGGAAGGGCCGTATCGGGTGGGTGAAGTTCTCGGCAAAGGGTCTTACAAACTGACCTACATGTCCGGCGAACAAATCCCCCACACTTGGCACGTTACAAACCTCAAGAAATACTACCTATGAATGGTCTCCGTTACTATGTAGTTGCATGTAAGTCCGGTCGTCTAGAGTTTTAAGTCCGGTCTGTCATCAGTCTCCGTATGTCTTTCAGTCCGTATGTCTTCGTATGTCTCTTTTATGCCGTAAATTTTTTGATTTATTTATAAAATCTTCTTTTCATACTTGCGTATCGAATTTTTATTATTTATAGTTAGTTGTCATATGTGTATTCGAAGTCTCATTCATGTGTTACTATCAAAATTCAAAAGGCTGGTCCCCTTTTTGAATAAAATCGAAGAAACAAGAGTCAAATCTTCTCTAAGAAGGTACACGACTTGTCAAGGTTTTTTAATAACAAAGCACTCCGTCAGCCGAAGTGTGTATACTAAAACGCATTTAAGGAAGTCTGATCCTAGCGATAAAACTCGCCAAATAAGGACACAAATCACTTCGATCTTAACCGAAAACAAAACAACTTCAGTCAAAACCGAACGCAACAATAAAAGAATGATTCTGTAACAAGCTGCAAAATTTCAGCAAAACAGAATTTCATTTAACATTTACTATTTGCATATGTACATCCCTAGCTATTACAATCATGGTGCAGGTTTCTTCGATACGCTGCAATGCAACCAATTTTCGGCAAAGTCGGAAGGCTTTTTGGACTGCATGAATGCGTCAAAGTCAAAAGTCTTCTTCTTACTCGCTCCGACACTCTGACTCCGGGATGACGAACTATCTAGCTTCTTCCCACGGTTCTGTTTCTTGTAAAGCCGGGCCATGTCTTCTCTCCAGTCTTGCTCTGTGGGTTGACGATTCCATGCGATGTTTGTCCCACTGGGAAGTGGAACACTATCCACAGTCTCTTTCACTCTTGGATACCGAACTAGGAGGAGAGGATACGCTTCGGCCAATTTCCGGATTACATGTATTTTGGACCGGTATTCATTGCTGTATTCGCCGTGTTGCTTCTTTGCTTCACGACTCCGCGTCCAGGCTTCCCAGATCTGGTCCTTAGCATCATCAATGGTAAGCCCCCCGGCACTCCGGATCATCCGCTCATATTCCTTCTTCTCATCCCTGGTCAGCCGGAATTCTGTCTTCATATCAGCAAGGAGAGTCTCCAACTGCACATTCTTGGCCATAAGTTCATCATACTTCACTTGGTCGTCACGAGCTCTCTTTTTGGCTTCGTCCACTGCCGAAGTGTATAGCCTTTTCCAACGAAGGATTTCTAACTCCTTAAGATTCATCATACGGAGTAAATCTTTCAGTTCGGCTTCCCAATTAAAGCAGTACACTACAGAAATTATAAGCATGAAATGAAAGTGTAAATGGCGCAAATTAAGTGCTAAATCATTTTTATTTCATGCAAAAGAGCAGTACAAGAGGTGGGCAGCCAAGCCGGAGTACAAGTTCTGACATCTATAACTACAAAGGAAAAACAAAGAGGGGAGAGTGGTCATACATTGGCATTCTCTCCACCCGTCTCTCCGGTAGCCATGGCGTCGTCACCTACCGGAAGAGTCTCCAGGTCCTGCTGCTGCTGCAGTTGTTTCTCCGGCGAGGCTTCTTTATCCTCATTCGCTAGAGTCTTCTCCCCTCCATTGCCTTCCACATCGATCGCCGCCAGAGCCACATAACCCAAAGCAGCAAAAGCTGCCTCCAACTTCTCGTCACGGTCCACAGTGCAGGACCGGACTGCCTCAACTGTTAGCGGCACCAGAGTGCTCGCTAATTCGGTAAGAAGCGGCAGAGATTGGAGACGTGCTGTGATGGTTTCGGCATACCGCGGAATGAATACCTCCTCTCCAGCCTCTCCGAACTCGGAGACCAAATTCACTAGATCTCCGGAAAATGAGGAAAATTGGGTACTCAGAAAGATCCGCTCCACAGCAGCGCGGAGAATGTCCCCCCTGTGCGGCAGCGATAGACGCCACCTCTTCCTCGTGAGCTCTCTTCATTAGCTCCATCTCCGCCTTGGCCCTCTCGGCTGTCCTTGTCGCCTTGGCCAAGGTGGACTCCAGCGACTTGACCTCGGATGCCTTTTTGGCGGCATCCTCCTTGGCCTTGTCCGAAGTTTCACGAGCTTTAGCGAAGGAGCGTTCCAGTCTCCGGTAGGCCGAAGCGATTCGTTTCAATTCGGACTGTACAAACCCGGAGAGGTACTCCGTCCTCTGCAACAAAATCAAAATCAGCATCACAGAATAACAAATAAAACGACGAAGTAATTCAAGACGTTACCTCCGAGAAGCTCGTGGGCGTTTTGCCTTGAGAAGTGGGTGCACTCACAGCACCCGCAGCGCCCTGCCCCGTGGGCACCTCTTCTACCGGAGTCAAAGGAAGACCCCTCGCTCCGGCATCTCCGGTCCTCTCCGAAGACTTTGAAGAGGATGAGATAATTACACGTCCCGGACTCGAGACCACCAAGGCATCCGAAGCAGTTTCCCTATGCCTCTTCGACGGTCTCTCTTGTTCGGCGTCTGAAGCCACAGACTTCTGCTTCTTCTTTAGCTTACTTATCATATTCACTGTAATAAAAGCGATGGGAGTTATACACTGAAGCTATGAAATAAAAGCGCTATGCTAAACTATATCCTCACCCCGAGGGACTTTGTTTTCAGCGATCGCCTCGGGCAGAGCCATACCCCCCGAACGAGTTCAGACTCGTCCAACTCTCTTGTCACCATCGGAATGGCTGAGAGGCGATCTTCAACAGCACCCAAATAGTCCGTCATCTGAAGACGAACTGTATGGTTCGCATCTCTCCACACGAAGCTAGGAGCTCCGGAACCCTTATAAAAGAAAAAGCGTTTCTGCCAATTCGACCACTTCGTGTTCGTCTTGGCCTTAAATTTACGAACAGGAGTGAGGTAAAACCAAGACCCTTTTCTTCGGAATTGGAAAAACCCAAGTATCAAGTCTAGAGAAGGCGTGTATCCGGCTTTCTTAACTTCAGCCACAAACACGGTCAAGTGTTTCCATGAATTAGGAGTCACTTGACCCAAAGGAAGGTAGAAAGAAGTTAAAAGCTGGGCAAAAAGAGGATGAATGGGAAAACGGTGCCCGCAGATCAAGCTTGCTTCGTACACCATACAATAACCTAGCGGTGGACGATACGCCCGATCAGTCTCCAAGGGTACGCTCACCGTAGTACCCGCCGGAAAATAATATTTAAATGCCAACCCATTTATGGAACTCCGACTCAGAATGGGAGCGTATTCGCAAACAGGGAGCAGGTTGGACTTTTTCCTACGGCTCCCACTAGCCCCGGCACTCTCGATCAGTACGCCGGCCTCCTCGCCGGCGTCATCATCGTCACTCCCAACCTGTACGCCGGCATCCTCTACATTCTCGTTTACCGACGCGGATGATTGTGGAGAATCCACTTCCTCATCCCCTATCTCGACGACTCTATCTACCCCCACTATGTTCAAACCCTCATCTACACTAACAGAGAGAGAATCATAAAAAGAAGGAAGGTTTTCCATACTTACTTGTAAGTTCAAAGATGTTTCGTCGGGCAATTCACGAAATTTCGCAGCGAGTTGCAGAATAAAATCGAGGAGTACTTTGCAGAGAGAATTGGAAGTGGCGGAAAGTGAAAAAGCTTTCCCACCCCTCCGCCTAGGGTTTTTATTGGAAATAAGCAACGATTCGAATCCCGCTTTTTGGGATTCGAATCGTCGCATTTAATGTCTACAAAAAGCGCAGCATACCCCTTTTCCACGTCAGCATCGACTCCATTCCAGTATTACCGAAGTTGCTTTAAAGCCTCGGTAACTTCCATCATTCCGGGTATCCCGAAGTCTCAAAAATGATGCACTGTCACCGAAGCAAGAATAGCCCCTCTCTCAATGCCTCACTTTTCGGGGGGGGGGGGGGTAGTGTGG
>JAOWBJ010107181.1:0-14296 GCA_028566335.1 Monarda citriodora | reverse complement strand
AGTTTGTGCTGTGAGTCCCGATCCCATATTTAAATTATTTATAAATTGAGTTCAAGTATCCCAAGCCACGTGTCCCCCCTTCTTCCCCGCCTCTTTAATCCAACCCCCGTCGCACTCCGGTTCACAGGAATCGGGGCCGTGACAGAGTGGTATCAGAGCAAAAGACTCTGAGACCTTAGTCTGTGTCTAGAATAATAATTCTAGATATGTTAATTATGCAACAATCACCCTCAGCTTGCCATCATCTGCTCCAGCTAAGGTACATTTCATTATGCATATTTTATGAAGAAAGTTGCATGAAATTGTATGTCAAGCATATGAAAAAATGATTGTGTTTTACGAAACACCAGATATGATGAAACTCCTTGAGTTTCCATGACTTGATTTTTTTCAAGTACTAAGCATATAAAGAAATGGTTGTGTTTTACTAAATACCAAATATGATGAAACTCTTCGATTTTCCATGACTTGATTTTTCAAGTAATATGAAGTATGTGGAATTTTATTTCCAAAGAATGATGAAAGCATGCATAGTCATGTATGATTCAAATGATATTTGAATATTGTGTTATTTTATAAAAATAGCACCAGTGTAACCTAAGGATATGATTCTCTAGTTAAACCCGAGAATCTAAGATATGGTCACTAGGGAATGAGAACCCTATTTGGCTAGGAAGTAATAACCCCCTAAAAAGATTATGTTTTAAATATATTTGCTTATTTATGAAAATGGTGTTTTTAAGTTAAACACTTACAGGGTATGTAAATTTCGAGGACGAAATTTTTATAAGGAGGGAGGGATGTAATATCCTGAGTTTTCTTAGTATATGTATAATATATATATATATATATTAGTAAATGTATATAACAGTATGTATATATATGTATAAATAAATAGTAGATATTTATATATTATAATAGTATATACATATGTATTGTATATATTATATATATATTAGTATGTAATAGTACGTATATGTATATATTAGTATGTAGTAATATGTAGTAGTATATAAGAATATAGATTGCATATTCATGCAAGTGTAGGTATTATTATATATTTATTTTTACAAATCAACACCTCATGTAAATTGCTATGAGTACGTGTATTGCTATGAGTACGTGTATTGCTATTACTCATATAGCTTTGCTGAGTAATAGAATTAGGTTGATGACTAGTGCATGCTAGAGAGCTGACTCACGTAGGCTATAATGGAAGACTAAGCAGCTTGTTTTTTTTATATAAATACCAGCCTTCATTATTTTTCATTCTCAAGTTTCCTCTTGTTCCCCAATATTTATATAGATTTACATCATTAAATAAGTTTCAAAATAGTCTTCTTCTTTAGACTCTATAAAAGAAGTATCAGTTTAGAGCTATTTCCAAAGTTGCTCCAAGATATCAGGTGGGTCCAAAATGTTTCCAATGCATATGCAAAGTTTTTAATGCTCTTTAATTTATGTCAAAAATGCAATTATCCATAAAAATGTTTTGTGTGTATGTTCCAAGAACTGACTTTATGGATCGATCGAGATTCATTGTTAGTATCAGATATACTAACTTGAGTTGTGCGCACCCCGGTTACATGTGGTGCCTTGATCACCCATCGTATGTAGCTAATGGCGAATTCCTTGAGTTTCGGCTCGGGTTTTCTGCAAGTACTGTGATTATTTAGGGTTACGACCCTGAACCCGGTCTAGATGAACCAAAGGTGATTTGTAGCCTTGGTTAAGTCCAAGAATGAACTTCACACACTCTAAAAGATATTTGTATTTTCAAGAGTTGTTTTCTGCAAGCCTCTTGATATACCATGTATAGAAAAATTGTCAGTTTTTCAAAATGCTTGCCAAAGGGGTATGATGAGCAGCAGGGCTAAGACAGGAGGTTGTTACTAATATATGAAATAAGAATAAAGGCTTCCGCTACGCCTATTAATAAAGTCCAATTGGTATCAGCAAGAGTTCTTTTAGAGCTACTGCTTTGATCACCGTGAAACCCTAGCTAGTTTCATCGTTGTGCTCGAAGAACTAATATTTCAAAAAAAAAATCTTCCATTTAAACCTCACTAAGCATACCTGCATTGCTACTCAGGGGCGGTGGTAACTGTGGTCAAGGGAGGTTAATTGACATCCCTTAAATTTGATGATGAATTACCTATTATACTCCTATTAAATTATATATATATAATTTTTAAATATTTATAAAAATATTAATTACAATTACAATCCCTAAATATTTAATTATATTCCTAATAAAGCTATTATTCATGGGTTTCATTAAATAGCCGTACGTCGTGGTTTGCTGTAAATTAGTTTTTCATGGATTATGAGAATGATATATTTTGTTATGAAGTTTAATGTTTTATTCCCTCTGTTCCGCGGCATTAGTCTCTATCACTTTTAGCACATACCAAGATTGTGTGAGATAAAGAGATTTTAGAGGCATTCTCGACCACTTATTCCATGCCTTTTAAGGAAGTAAGATAATTAAACGGGACGTACGAATAAGAAAATAGAAATAATTCCCGCGGGACAGAGGAACTATACGTAGTATAATTTTGACCCTACTTACGTAAATTCCTGCATCCGCAACTGTTGCTACTAACCTTGTTTTTAAGATGTCCTCCGCAGGTTTGTCACAGTTTTCCATTGAGAGATGCAACACATGGAGTTTTCGTGTTGAATCCCACCTCGCATCTCTTCATGATGGTATGTGGGGAGTCATCACCAATGGGCCCATTACAGTTATGAAGGTGATCAATGAGAACCGCAACAGCCGAGCAGTGAAACACTAACAGAACCGTAATCGATACTAGGGAAGGAGTTTCAGATCAATCTATTGAGAAGCCTCGAGCGGAGTTCATGGCGCACGAGCGAAGTTCAAAATAGGTAGTCTTGATCGTGTCACTTCAGTCAACCATTTCCAACGCCTATCTTGCACGTGTCATGAAGTGCAAGACGACTAAAGGAATGTGGGAAACTACGGTCTTACTATCCCAAGGCACGAAGAAGATAAAGGAGAACTCGGTTCTTCTTCGAGAGTTTGAAGCGCTTTTAATGAGACCAAGCGAAGGCTGGAATCTTTCAAGACCCGTGTTCTAAACTTGGTCACCACACTTGCCACACTTGGAATGGACCTGACAAACAAAGATATCAACTTAAAAGTCTGCCAAGCACTCTTTGGAAAGTGGAAAACAATCAAGAAAAATGCCTCTTCAACAAAGATCTTGGTGCTCACTGATCGATCCCGCTTTCTTTGATATATTAAATGACGAAATAAACAAAGAACAGACAAAGATTTACTTGGTTCAATCTACTTGAGGTAGATCTACGTCTATGGAGAGTAATAGGGTGTTTGCTTTATTGCTGAGAGTATAATTGTAATACAATAGTGAACCTAACCCCTTACTAATCAACCTACTCGCTATTTATATCAGTATGTTCTGCTTATGGTCCCGCAGGCCTAATGGAGAAGTGTGCCAACTGATAGAAGGGAGTTATGGCGGTTGAAAAGATCATGGGGTAATAGGGTCTGGTTTTGGCGTGTAACTGCTTATTCGGGTAACCGCTCACGATCCTTAAGGATCGTGAGCATGTGTTGAACACTCGGTGGCGACAATATCTGCAAGGTTGGGACCGCTTTTTACCGAAGTGCCTGGCTGTGACTCCTTTATGCTGAAGTGCCACGTTATGATCCCTTTATGCCGAAGTGCTTTCGCCACTGAAGTGCCTTCGCTAGATGGAGTGCATTACCAAACTGATATCTTTGTTGGACTCTTGGGATTGGGCCGGATCACTCTGGACAATGTTAGGCTATCCCCATCCATAACCCCCACTCAACCCAACCCCAAATAAAATATTCATTTCTCTCTCATCCACATAAACAACTCTCACTCAATTCAACCCCAATCAAATTTTCACTCTCATCAATGATCCCAACACAACTTAATTAAATATGTATATTTTATATATATATTACATTAATATTAGATTTATAATTTATTTAAATATATTAAATAATGTTTTAAAATTATATAAAATAATATATGATTCAAATTGATAATAAATCTTATTAAACAATTAATAATTGATCACAACATGATAATAAATAACACAAATTATAATTTTATTTAAAAAATAAAAAAGATAATTTAAATTATAATAAATATTACAAAATATGATAAAAATATAATAAAATAGAGGGAGTTGAGGGAGGGTCGGGGTCGAGTATCGGGGTTGGCCGACAGACCCGGTGTCAAGTGGAAGAGTGTTGATTTGATTTTGTTTATTGTTAAAATTTTTGTCATTTAGCATGTGGGCCCCACTTGACCCTAAAGCAAGTGTTGTCGCTGTGTATAGTCTTATTATTGGGCCCAATTTCCTTAGGCCTCTCAATTGGGCTTAAGAGGGATTTAGGCTGTATCCTATCACTGCCCCTCCCAAAAGTGAGGTAATGTCGCGGTTGCCCTAGAAATTTTCGAAGTCGGACAAGGTTGATGAAGTGCGGCAGACGCCACTCCGTAGTCGAGGCGGGTGTGATGTCATCCGGAAGCGTATATTGTACGCCTCTTTTGCATTAAATGCGCCAGTTGGTTTCCCGATAAAGCGGGATACTAAAAGGCGCTGGTTTTGGATAAAAACCCTTGTGCGCGTCATTTGAGCTTTTTACGCCCTTGCTATTCCATTTCTCTGTGAATTTCTCCGACTAACAATCCCTTACCATAAATCGTGGTGGTTGTCTGAAGTCTTTTTACCGATTTCAAAGAAGTCTTTTCCTCAATTAAAAACAAGTAAGTGTCGTGTCTCTTTCTTCGAGTCAGTCGGGGGATGTCGGAAACAGGGAATTGGTGGGAGGTTCTAGTTCTACTGATGGTGGCCGGAAGGCTGTCGATTTAACCTATAGATATATTTAGGTCGACGTTGAATGTAGAGACGATAGATGCTCTGATCCAGCATTATAGGTTTCCGCCAAATACGGAGGTTATTGTCCCCGGAGCCGACGATAGGGCTAATATCCCACCGGCGAGATATTGCACGGTATACGAGGTCTGCCTGGAATGTGGCCTCTGTTTTCCTCTTTTTCTAATTTTTTCCGAACTGCTAGAGCGGTTTCGTCTTCCTCTCGGTCAAGTGACTCCGAATTCATGGAGGCACTTGACTGCTTTCGTTACCGAAGTGAGGGACGTAGGTTGTCCTTTGACCTTAGATTTAGCACTAAAGTTTTTCCAATTTAAGAGGAAGGGATCGTGGTTCTACCTTACTCTTATTCGCATGTTTAAGGTAAAAACGAAGTCAAAACATCTGAACTGGTAGTCCTGCTTTTTATTATTTTGGGACTGGGGCCACTGAGTTGTTATGGCGGGGGAGTGGGTCTGTAATCCGTCACCCTCGAACTGAACACTTGGGTGAGCTCGAAGAGTTGCTCAAGTCCATCCCTATGGTTACCAGGGTGTATGGGGAACCCGAGCTCATTCGAGCGGAGTTCGGTCTGCCTCGCTCGTCTGCAACAGGCGAAGTCAATGAGGGTGAGGATTGCGTCTGTCCTTATAGTGTTTTTGTTGTTGCTATTGACTAACTCTTTGCTTCTATTTACAGTGAACCTTTTAAAATCAAGTGGCAAGAAGAAGATGTCCAAACTGGCCCCAGTTGCGGGAAGGGAACTCAAGAGGCAAAAGGTTCAAGCCTTCGTGCCGCTCTCTCCTTCTACCGCTTCGTCTGAGAGGACTTCGGTGGAGGGGGAGCCAAAGCTGAAGAGGAAGCCAAGGTCCAAGGTGGCCACCGCGCCTCTTCTATCTAGCCTCAGAGGGGAGGCTGGTACTGTCGCGTCCCTTTTTGGGGCGCCTTCTACTCAGGCCATGGGTTAGCCTGAAGATTTTGCGAAGGTACTCTCGCCTTCGTTACATTTAGATTTTTCGTCTTTTATGTAACAAACTCATTGCTTTGTGCAGAGAGCTGAACTGATGTCCGGGTTCATGGCTACTGAATTGAAGAAAGGAGCGGCTGAATACCGACAACTTTAGCATGCTCTCTCCCTGGCCAATGAGGATCTGAGAAAAAAGCATCGGAGGCCAAGATTATCGATTTTGCCTTAGCCAGAGCTAAGGCTAAGGCACTGAAGGCCAAGGCCGAGGTGAAGGCGGCCAAAGCGGAAGTGGAGTTACTGAAGAAGCAGTGGGAGGAAGATGCGGCCAACTTCACCGCGTCACGGGGGTGGGTTGGGGGGGGGGGGTTTGTCCGTGCGTACACGGAGAAGCTATTTTTGTGTGCGCAATTCTCGGCCTTTGTTGGCCGTCTCAGTGCGTTGCTGAGTGAGGACTTCAGCCGGGGTGTGGCTAAAGTAATCCCCCTCTACACCCGCGTAGTGGCTGCACGACTACGGTCACTTCCTCTGCTGGACGAACTGGCTGAGATTGTTGTCGAGAAGGACAACGACGAAGAGGAAGAGGGTGGAGATGTCCCCATTTCTCCGAAAGACCAGGAGGGTCGCAATCCTTCTCCTAAGGGTCTAGAGACCACCTCGCCAAAGGGCTCAGAGTTCGGGCCAAAAGAACAAGGAGAAGGTCAAGGCCAAAAGGAGACCGAAGTTCCGAAGGCGACACTCGGGGGAGCAGGGAGCGGTCATGCGGACCAAGGGGATAAGTCCTGTATGACTTCGTTTCCTTTTTCCTTTGATTTTTAGATAGGTCCTTTTGTACTCTAGCCTGGCAGCACCCCTGATGTACTTCTTTTGCAAATATGAATAAAATGCCTTTTTCGTCAAACTCCGTTATTTACTGGTGTTTATACTTCTGTAGTTTGTTGCTCCTTTTCCGTTTTCATGGGATGCTGAACTGAAGGAGCTGACTCGCACCCTTAATTCCAAAGAGAGTGAGATACTGCACTGGAAGGGGTTATATTCTGCGGCCTTGGACGAAGTCATAGATAGAGCAAGAGACGATCAGATAAAGTTTGACAAAGTGCTGGCTCAAGTAGTCGAGCATGAAACTGCTTTAAAAGACACGAGGGCCGAACTGAAGCTCTAAAAATAGGAGAACACCGAGTACAAAAACATCATCCGCCGATGTAATGGGATGACTATTACCGAAGTGGAAGACCGTCTTCAAGAAATTTGGCCCTAGTGCCTTGAAATGAAGAGGCAGTACGGGATGGACAGCCGAGAATACCGGAGTGAGATCGAAGCACTAAGGGGATTGTCCGGTGTGTAGAAGATCATCCTTGTTCGGTATCCGAAGTTAGCTAAGATCTTGAATGATAATCCGGGGTCTTCCAGTTCAACTATAATTGAGTATCGCCTCTCTGAATATACTGAGTAAGATCGTCGAGAGGTATTAAGGCATCGAGACGGTGGCAGAGCACCCCGGACACAGGACCGTGGTAAGAGGCTGCAATGCTCTACTTCTCGAGGTTCCAAATCCGGTGCGAGGGTGGGTAGATTTAACTTGGATGCTTTTTGAGGGCTGAGGCACCCGAGGACTTCGCGAAGAAGTGATTAAGCTTTAGTAAGCCTCGAGACCCTTCAGCATCTTGAGTTGTATCTCTTGTACTTATGATAAAGATAAACAATGTTATATAGGTTTGTACCATTTTTATAATTTTTTTGTGTAGTTTATGGGGATGAATAAAACACTTTTATTTTGCCATTGTGAATGGTCACTTGGCTTTTATAGAAGTTTATGTATTATCCATAAGTGAGAAACTTCGGCTTTTAGAGGTAGCTAGCCTTTGTGCCGAAGTTGAGATGTCCTTGTTTGGCGAGTTTATCGCTAGGAACGGACTTCCTAACGCGCGTTTGACTGAGTCACCGAAGTGGGGACTGCAGACTCTTGAAGGAGAATTACACATCGATAAAACAAAATGCTTTTCTATCCTTAAGAATAATTATTAACCTGACAAATGAGTCTTATACCTTCCTTAGAAGATTTTGACAAAAATTGTCTTCGGTATGTTCTCAAAAAGGGGGCCAGCCTTTGAGATTTAAGTTCGAAATATTACGTATAGATGAGCTTTTAAGACACGTGTATGCAAATGGTAACATAAAAATTAAAACGACAAAATGGAAAATTAATTTTATAAAAGTAAATTTCTAAGAAGAAAAAAGTTTACATGAAAATGCTAGGACGCAAATGCAAAGTATTGACACAACCCATCTATACATAGTATTTCTTGAGATGCGAGATATGCCAAGTTCGGGGAATGAGCTCACCGGACATGTGAGCTAGTTTGTATGACCACTTTCCATGTGGCTTCGAGCTTGTCGAGCTATTATGCTCTGCTTACTTCGTTGTTTCTAAGTACGAGGTCATCAACTTTGAACTGTTGCATTTTCACCCTTTGGTTATAGTACCGGGCTACTTGTTGCTTATAGTGAGCTTCTTTTATAACGGCAAGCTCCCTCTTTTCTTCGGCAAGGTCGAGTTCGGTCCAAAGTCCCTCTTCGTTGTCTTCAGTCATGAAGTTTATCGTGTGAGAACTAGGTATGCCGATTTCGACGAGGATGACTGTTTTAGTGCCGTACACCAAGCTATATGGTGTTTCCCCATTTAATGTCCTTGGGGTTGTGCGGTATGACCACAAAACTTGTGGAAGATTCTCTACCCATAATCCTTTGGCTTGATCCAACCGAGTTTTCAAACCTTTCACTATAGTGCGGTTGGTTACTTTGGTCTGACCATTTGCTTGGGGATAGGCGACCGAAGTGAATCTTTGCTAGATCTTGAGTTCTTGGCACCATTCTTTGAATCGCTTGTCTGTGAATTGTGTTCCTTTGTCTGAAACAAGGATATGGGGATGACGAAGCGACAGACTATGTTCTTCCATACGAAGTCAAGGGCGTTCGTACTTGTAATTTTGGCCAAGGGTTCAGCTTCGACCCACTTCGTAAAGTAGTCTATCGCTACAATCAAAAATTGCAGCTGTCTTGGGGCTTTCTCCAGTGCTGTCTATGCCCTACTGCATAAATGGCCATGGACTCTGCATGCTAATCAGATCGGTTTGCGGCAGTTTTGGGACATTTCCGTGGATTTGGCATTTCGGGCACTTTTTGACTATGAGGGCTGCATCTTGGGCAATAGTTGGCCAATAATACCCCCACCGCATGACTTTTTTAGCTAGCACTCTAGCGCCGATGTGGCGTCCACAAGATCCTTCATGGATTTCTCTCAACATATAATCCGCCTCATCGGGTCCTACACACCATAGTAACGGTTACAAGTAAGATTGTTTGTACAGGACCCCCTGCTTCAGTTCGTAACGGACTGACATGCAAAATACTTTCCTGGCTTCAAGCTTTTCATTAGGAAGTTCGCCTTTTCCAAATATGCTAGGATGGGGGTCATCCAATTTGGTTCTCTTGTTATCAATTGCACTTCGGTGGCTTCATCTATGCTCCGATGCAATACTTCTTCCACCGTAGAATCATTTAATGATGACGCCAGCTTACTCATAGAATCAGCTTGGCTATTTTGAGTCCTTGGGATATGAACTATCTGGAAATAAGAGAAGACTCGTTGCAAATGTCAGGCTTTCTCCTGATATTTCTTCATCTTTTCCCCTAGCTTCGTTCGTGCCCATTATATAGCCAACAATGACTTGGGAATCACTATGGAACTTTATGGATTGGACGTGGAGGCTTTGAGCTAGACGAAGTCTAGCAAGAAGGGCTCCGTTCTCCGCTTCATTATTCGTGGTCGAAAATTTGAAACGGAGGTGCAACGAGTAGGATGCCAGCTCCACTTCCTGTTTTTCCCGAAGCTCCATCCACGTATCTTTGCCAACAGTCTGCCGGTTTCATTTCAGGAGCTTTTTCTTCTACTTCGGTGGCCGCTGGAGTGGGAAGTTCTTAGAATTTTGCTTCAACCAAAAAGTCCGCCAAAGCTTGTCCTTTTATGGCTTTTCGAGAGCGGAATTCAATGGAGTGTTCTCCCAGCTCGATGGCCCACTTCGCTATTCTACCGGATGCTTCTGGTTTTGTCAAGACTTGTCAAACTGGAAGATCAGTGAGGACTCGTATGGTGTGAGCATGGAAATACGGTTGTAATCTCCTTTTCGCATTTACTAGGGCTAATGCCACCTTTTCAAAGGTTGATATCAAGTTTCCGGACCCCTAAGTGCATGACTGATGAAATATACGGGACATTGGTGTCGACCTTCTTCTCGTACGAGTATCGCATTGATCGTTTCCTCGGATGCCACTAAGTATAAGGACAGAGTTTCCTCTTCTTTGGGAACCAACAATACTGGGAGTTCGGCCAAATATTTCTTGAGGTCCCCAAAAGCTTTCTTGTGTGCTTCTCCCCACTCGAACGTTGGGGTCTTCTTCAAGATTTTGAAGAAGGGCAATTGCTTTTCGGCGGCTTGTGAAAGGAAATGGTTCGGTGCGGCTAGGCACCCAGTGAGTCTCTGTACATCATGAATGGACTTCGGCACTGCCATGTTTTAGATGAACTGCACTTTGGCTGGATTAGCCTTGAGTCCGTCTTTTGACACCCAACACCCCAAAAACTTTCCAGAGTTTACCATAAATGTGCATTTTTTGGGATTTAGTTTTAGGTTGGCACTTCGAGCACGTCGAGAGTTGTTTTGAGATCGTCTACACAAGCATCGATACTTTTACTCTTTACAACTATATCATCGACGTATACTTCCACTGTTTTGTCGATGTGATTCCGGAATAGTTTGTCCACCATTCTTTTGTAAGTGGCTCCTGCATTTTTTAGTCAAAAAGGCATTTTCTTATAGGCAAAAATACTGAAGTTAGTAATAAATGCTATTTTGGATGCGTCCTCATCATTCATTATGACATGATGGTACCCCTTGTACAAGTCAAGAAAACTGAAAATTTCAAAACCTACTAGGGCTTCGACTTTTTTTTATCAATATTTGGGAGTGGGTAACAATCTTTAGGGCAGTGCTTGTTTAGATCGGTGTAATCTATGCACATCCTCCATCCCCTTCTTTTTTCTTGATCATGACCGGATTGGCTATCCAGGTCGGGTACTTGACTTCAAAAAGGACTCGGCTTTTAGCAATTGTTGCACTTTGTCCCGTATGACTTGGTTCTTCTTTGCGGCAAAGAGTCTTTGCTTCTTCTTGACAGGCTTGACTTCGGGGTTGATATTCAGTCGATGCGTAATAATGTCCAGAGACACTCCCGTCATGTCAAGGGGCGACCAAGCAATGACGTCTCGGTAGATCCTAAGGAGCTGGATTGTTTGACTTCGGAGTTGAGGTGTTCCTGCGAAGCCAATATTGACAGTTTTGGCAGGATTATCTTCATATAATTGCACTTCCATTGAGTCTGCCCCGGACAATACTCCATTTTTTTCCAACTCCTTAAGCAACTGTGATTGCTCTGCCTGATAATGTCAAGCTGAAGACTCGATTTAGGGCAATTTGCATGCACTCTTTGACCCTCTTTTGGTAATCGGTGATGGATGTTATTCTTCCTTTAGTTGGGATTTTGATCATCAAATGGTATGTAGAGCATACCGCCTGAACTGCAGTTAACCAGTCCCTGCCAAGAATGATATTATAAGGAGATTGGGATTTGACGATGAAGAATTGTACTACTAAAGTGGAGCTTGTAGGAGCTTTCCCAACTGTTACAGGAAGGCTAATGACTCCTTCGGGGTAGGTATCTTTCTAAACAAAGCTCTTCAACGGGAGCGAAGCCGGTGTCAGACGAGCAGGGTCAATCTCTAATTTGTCGAAACATTCTTTTAATAGAATGCTCACTGAAGCTCCAGTATCGACAAACACTCGGTGAATGAGGTTGTTCGCCACTCCAGCTTGGATCACGATGGCATCTTGGTGTGGTGATATAGCCCGTACTGGATACGCATCAGAGAGTAATGACTTTGTCCTTTTTGAGAAGCTTGTGAGTGGGCTCCTCTTGGGTTGAATTCCGGCACTCCGCCTTAAGTGACGACTTTATCTTCCCTATGGGAAGGGCGGTGATCGTCTGAATGACCCCATCATATTGGGATTCATCATAATCCTCTTCAGGATCTTGCCTCTGTTTTTTCTCAGTAAGGGGTGCAGTTCGGCTTCCCTTGCTTTCTTTTTCCGTTATTCTGTCGGCGATCCTGGTATTTCTTTTAACGCCTCTGTTTTAACTAGGGCGTCAATATCTGCAGCCAGGTTTCTGCAGTCCTCCATATCATGGCCGTGATCTTCATGGAAAGAGCAGTATTTATCCTGGCTTCACTTCATAGCGGACTTCGTCATGGGCTTTGGTTTTTTGAACATTGCAGAGTGGAGTTCGAAAATTTTAGCCCTTGACTTCGTTAATGGTGCGTACTGAGGCTGGGGCTTTTCTTGATTAGGACGGGGTCCAAGTCTGGACAGCACGGGTCCCCGCTGGAGTCTATCAAAAGCACTCTGGGGAGTTCGTCCTTGATCGCCACGATCCTCATTTTTCTCCTTTTCTCCCCGGACCGAACTATCCATGGTTCTCTTTCTTCGGTCCGCCTCATCAGCCCGGGCGAACTGATCCGCAATATTCCACGTCTCCTGTGTAGTCTGCGGATTATATTTGACGAGCTCTTTGTATAGAGCTCCAAGGTGAATACCGTTTTGGAATGCCGAGATGATAAGTAAATCGTTGATATCGTCTACTTGCAGGCATTCTTGATTAAACCTCGTCATAAATTCGCTAATTTTCTCATCGCGACCTTGACGGATTGATAAGAGCTGGGCCGAAGTGGCTCGTGCTTCGACTTTTTGGTAAAACCTTCTATGGAAGGCTGCCATTAAATCATCATACGATTTGATATTGTCAGGGGGCAGGCTATCAAACCATCGTCAAACTTTTCCGACAAGTAACTCCGGGAAGAGCTTGCACATGTGTACCTCATTGAGGCGTTGATTAACTATGTTGTACTGATATCTTTCGAGAAAATCACGAGGGTCGACGAGACCATTATAAGATATTGGGGGGACCCCTGTAGTTTTTGGGGAGAGGGGCCTGCATTATATCGTCAGAAAAGGGAGTTCGGAGTGCTCCGTACACTCCAAATCCTTCAATACGAACTGCTGAGACATGAGTTCGTGTTGGTGAGCGACTCCTCTCGTAATGGGTGCTTCGGTAGCATGACGAGCCGGGGGGCAGATCATCTTTGGGGCCTTCATTCCGCGGATGGTGAGAGGAGGCTTCAACTTCCCTTTCTCGAGTCTGGAACGGCTCTCGTCCCTTTCAGAGGAAATTTAGGAATTCCTCTTGTTTTTCTTCCAGAAATTGTTTGACAGCCTCATTTAGATCAGACTGTTCATATTCCAGCTCAGTTCTTTGGGTCTTAGTAGGACCGGACCTCTCCTCTCTAGAACTAGGGGTACGATCCCTTTCGTCCAGTGAGGGAATATGATCTTGAATGAGGCCCTTGCCGGCTCGGTGGCTCGGCCATAGGCTTCCTCGTCCGTCGTTGCGGTTGTTCACGTTGGCTTGAGTTCTCGTTCTCGTGTTCAGTGTAGAAAACGTAGATCACAATATTTTTAAGTTGTTCCTACCGATGGCACCAGTGATCGAACCTGCTTTCTTAGAGATATTAAATGACGAAATAAAAAAAGAACACCCAAAGATTTACGTGGTTCAATCTACTTGAGGTAGATCTACGTCCATGGAGAGTAATAGGGTGTTTGCATTATTGTTGAGAGTATAATTGTAATACAATAGTGAACCTAACCCCTTACTAATCAACTTACTCGCTATTTATATCAGTATGTTCTGCTTATGGGCCCGGAGGCCCAATGGACAAGTGTGCCCACCGACAGAAGGGAGTTGTGGCGGTTGAAAAGATCATGGGATATTGGGGTCTGGTTTGGCGTGTAACTGCTTATTCAGCTAACCGCTCACGATCCTTAAGAATCGTGAGCAAGTGTTGAACACTCGGTGGCGGCAATATCTACAAGGTTGGGACCGTTTTTTACCGAAGTGCCCGGCTGTGACTCCTTTATGTCGAAGTGCCATATTATGATCCCTTTATGCCGAAGTGCTTTTGCCGCTGAATTGTCTTCGCCAGATGGAGTGCATTACCGAACTGATATCTATGCTGGACTCTTGGGATTGGGCCGGATCACTCTGGTCAATGTTATTACTGGGCCCGATTTCCTTGGGCCTCTCAATTGGGCTTAAGAGGGATTTAGGCCGTATCCTATCACTCACCCAAAGCTTTGTTCTTCAATTTCAAAGCGATGGACTTCTACCTGAACAACAAGGCAACAAAGAAGGAAGAAGAAGAAGAAGAAGAAGAAGAAGAAGAAGAAGAAGAAGAAGAAGAAGAAGAAGAAGAAGAAGAAGAAG